>PVKH010005945.1:0-21530 GCA_004027955.1 Chaetophractus vellerosus
GCTATCCAGCCGGTCCCTTTAATTATTCTTAATTAATGGTTTTTTGTTAACTCCAGGTTTAAGAATTCCTTCGTGTATCTTTTTCCTGAAAAGTTGTCAAATTTATTTTTAATAAAATTATTAAGTAAAATAAAAGGCCCATTGCAGGAAATTTAGAAATATGGAAAATGCATAAAAAATGCCTAGTTGCTTTCTATAATGTTTTTTTTCCCTAATCTATACTCTCACCAGCAGTGAATATGACACACTTTCACTGACATTACCTACCCTCACCCTGAACAATCTTTTCTAATTTGCTAGGTGACAAATCCTATCTCATTGTGTTAAATTCAATAACTAGTGAGGTTGAAACAAAACTTTTTGCATGTTTAATGGTTATATGTAATGGTTTCCATTTCCTCTTTATGTCCATTGTCTTTTTTTTACTTTATTTTTAAAGAAGTTTCAGATTACAAAAAAGTTACATAAAACATTTAGGGGATTCCCATATACCCCACCCCCTCCCCCTCTCACATTTTGCCCTGTTAATAACATCTTTCATTAGTGTGGTAAATTTGTTATGATTGATGAATACATATTGAAGCATTGCTACTAACCATGGTCTATAGTTTGCATTATAGTTTTACATTTTGTACTGCACAATTTTATAGGTTTTGACAAAATGTATAATGGCTTGTATCCATCATTGCAATATCATGCAGAACAATTCCATTGTCCCAAAAAATGCCCCATGTTTCACCTATTCTCTCTCCCTCCCCTCAGAAGCTCTGGTGACTACTATCTTTATATCAGTGTTACAAATTCCTCCATTACTAAAATAATAATGTCTACTTTGGTCCATGGTTACATTCCCCCCTTATGTTTGTTCATTCCTCAGTCTGGAGGATTTGAGGATAGTGATGCCCACTCTGCTTCAGATTAAGATCAGCTTAGATCCCATGGGGCAGATGGATGGAATTGTCTTGATCGCAGTTGTAGATTCTATTTTTTGGGATAGGCATTGTCAATCATTATCTTTTTGTTTGTTATCCTTGGTGAGTCTGATGAACTGGAGAGTAGCTATTAGCTGCAACTCTGCTGAAATTCAGGGTTCAACCAGCATATGAACAGACTGAAGATTTAAGTCTCTGGGACATATATATAACAGGTATAGTGCTAATTATAGGTTCAAATAAAAGGGGTAGAAGAACCATGTGTAGGTAAATTATAAACAAGTCTAACTCTATTACATTGGGTAAATAAGTTAAGATATATTCCAAGATAAGGCCCACCGATGGTGTGCTGATTTCCTAAGGGTTGTGTGCCCTGCCTATAGTGTCCAGATGTATATAGAGCCCTCAGGAATACTACTGCTTAAAGCTTTGTTTACTGTGGCAGTCAGTGAGATCCTCCTGATATATCCATAAGCATAATGACCTTCTGACGCACTTTGAAATCTCTTAGCTGTAAAAACTCTTTTGTACTTAGTATTTTCCCTTTTTGGTCAAGGTCTTTTTACAATGCATCGCTAGTTAGCACTTGGTAATAATCGCTCCGTGCCAGGGAGGCTTATCCCCAGAAGTCATGTCCCATGCCAGGGGGAAAGCAGTGAGTTTATATGCTGAGTTAGGCTTAAAGAGAGGCCACATTTGAGTAACAAGGATGTTTTCAGGAGGTAAGTCTTTGCCAATATATATTACTAGGCTATGTTTCAATTTCATAAGAATAAGGTTCATAAGGACAAACATTAATACCAAAGGCCTGGCATATTTGTCTATCCTCTTTCACTAGGCACTGCCTATGTGTTCTAGAGATTCTTGCCACTCTTTTAGAGAATGTAGCAGGGCTCGCCATGATGGGGATTTAATTTTTTGTTAGTTATTGTGTGATTCTCCACCCACTGAGATAACACCCTATGACCACATGAATGCATTCGTATTCCATAGAGGCATGCCCCAGGTGCATCTATTTTTCTTCTGAAATGTTCAACTTTTTTATTGACTTAGAATATTTCCTTATATATTGAATATATTTGCATTCTGCATTATTTTCTACATACACTTTTGTTTTACTTTTAATTATCTTTACCTCAAAAGTGTTGCATTTTATGTAATTAATTGTATTAGTGCTTTTTAAAAAGCTTACTTTGATTGATTTTAAATTTGGTCTATTTTGCAAGATGACTTTTCTCGGTACTGTTTATTGAATAGTTTTTCCTTTCCCCATTGGTTTATGATGCTTCTTTTATTAAGGCTAACTTTGGTTTTCCATTGATCATACAGTTATATCTTTACCAATATCATCTTTTCCTATTTTTGTTCACTCACTTTCAACATTTCATTAGATATTCTCACTTATTTAGTCTCCATGATAAACTTTCACATCATGTATCACATTCTTAACAAAAAAGTTTCTTTGGGAATTTGAGATGTTATCCAACCTATATAATTAAGGTGGAAGATCTATTTCTATAGAATATTCAATTTTGCTTTTCAGGGGCATAGACCATCTCCATTTATTCTAATTTGCTCTTATATCTCTCAGTTGTGTAGATTTTTGTCCCCAAGTATATCTCAACTTCCCCATGGATAGTTCTCTTGTCATTTCTCTTCCTTCCTTGCCTAGTACCTAATGATTTTCATCTGTATTGTTGTCTCCACTATATATCACCAGATTGTATACTCCTAGAAGGCAGGAATCATAGCTTATGGTTCTTTTATATCCCCTTTTTTCAATTAGCAGTGTTATATATACACAGAAACAATAACTCCAGTCAGTTGATATATCAACTAAGGATAAGAAGATCAGGGCTGGAGTCCCTTCTGGCCTTTCATAGCTTCATGTGTGACCTGGAACTATTCCCTTAATAGTAACTACCACCCCCCCCCCATGCACCCCTCACACACACACAACTACTACAAGCCTCAGATGAATGAGGATTTAAAGCCTAAATAATAGGGCTACTGTGAAGTTTAAAAGGTGAACCCTTCATAGGTCCTCACACAAATGTATAGGATGATGAGCACAAAAATATTCACTGTATCATTGTTTCCAATAGCAAAAATTTGGAAACAATGTAAATGTCCAACAAGAACAGAATGGATAAATAAATTTAAAAATAGTATATTCACAATGGAATACTATCCAGCTATTATAAATGAATGAACTAGAACTATATGTACTCACATAAATCAAAAATATGTTGGACAAAGGAATCAGGTTCCAAAACAATACATACAGTTTGATATAATTTATATAAAGTTTAAAGATTTGCAAATCAATGTTATATGTTATTGTTGATACTCTAATGCATGGGTCAGTAAACTGTAACCCACAGGCCAAATTTGCCCACATCCGTTCTTTTGTATTTTTCTATGGCTCTCTTTGTGATACCACAGCTGAGTTGAGTAATTGCAACAGAATGCATATGGCCTGCCAAGCCAAAAATATTTACTTTATTGTCCTTATACAGAAAAAGCTTGTGTCCCTGCTCACATGTATGAAGGCATGCATGAAAGTGAACCCCACATTCAGAACAGCAGTGCGGAATGTGATGGGGTAGGTACACAGGGAGCTTCATAGCAACTGTAATGCTCTCCTACTTAAACTGGTGGTAAAGACAAGGGAGTTCATTATTCTACTGCCTATTTTCTGCATATTGGGAATATTTCAGAAAGAAAAAGATTAAATGAAATCATATAAGTGAAAAACTTCATCTTTAAAGATAAGCAAATTCATACGGGGATTTGTTCTTTCTTATACATCCTCTCAAGAACACAAACAGGTTCTCAAGATTTTGAGGAGAAAGTAATTCCTTCCTATAAAATGTTCAGGCATCCTAGCTATGGTCGGTGGGGAGCTACTGAAAAATTTTGACTAGCACAATGAAATCTGTGCTCAAGAAAATTACTCTAATGAGAAGGTGGAGATGGGGAAGCTAGGCAGTGAAAGCAGGAGAAACATTCAGGATATTGTTACTGAGGTGAGATGATCAGGGAACACACCAGGGTGGAGATGGAAAAGGGAAATAAGTTCAACATACATAAAGGAAGAGGAAGGAGAGAAAGACAACTGATGATAATGAAGTTTAAGCTGAATTCCTTGGAATGTTGGTTGGACCTGGAAGGGGAGGGGGATGTTTATTTTACTTTAGGTTTATTTCTATGAAGCTGTAACCTAACTCTTAATTTAATGTCAGGAATAATTTCAGAAATAGCACCCACTGTTTGTTTTTAATGTGATAAGATACACAGTTCCTGGCAGTTTGGACTCCCACTTTTTGGTTATCAATTTTTACTTGTTTAGATACTGGGTGTCACAGGAAGTTCATCTGTTGCATAACCTCCTCTGATTTTTGCCTCCATTTACAAATGGAGACCTTGGAAGAACCCTGTTCCAATTAAATAGCTTTAACTCTGATTTGGAAGACTCTCAGCTTTAGGAAGATGAAATTAAAAACGTGCTGGTTCACTATGAAATCTTTACACCCAAAGATATCACCCTTGGTAACATTTTCTCAGGTGAATGTGAATGGCAAAGCATACATTTTATCAGATTTCTATGTAATGCACTCTTAGGAGGTACCAGGGATTGAACCCAGGACCTCGTACATGGGTGGCAGGCACTCAACCACTGAACTACATCCGCTCCCCTGTAATTCACTCTTTTTTTTTTTTTTAATTTCACACCCCCCCCTTCTGCTTGCTCTTGCTGTGTGTCCATTCTTCTGTGTTTCTCTATGTTCGCTTCTTGTCTCCCCCCGTCCCTGTGGCGACGCACTGAGTCGGCCCTCCGCGGCGGCGGCTCGCTCCGTTCATGGGTGGCTCCATTCCGTTTTCACGGGCGGCTCCGCTCCATGTTTTGTGGGTAGCAGTCCTCCATGTTTTTGCAGGCTGCCGGCTTCCGCTTCGCAGGCAGCCGGCTTCCGCTTCGCAGGCAGCAGCTCCGCTTTTCACGGGTGACTTTGCCATGCCCGTGGGGGCTCCACCCTGCCCGTGGTGGCTTTTTGCCTTGCCCACGGCGGCTTTTGCCCCACCCATGGCGGCTTGCCTTTCTCAAGGCCGTCTGCCCGCTCGGAGAGGTCCCCGGGAACCGAACCCGGGGCCTCCCATGTGGTACCCCAGCGCGCTCTTATCCACTGAGCTATCTAGCCGGGCCCTGTAATTCACTCTTAAAGAGCAATAAAAAGACAAAACTATCATCCCAAAGGGAAAAGAGAAAAGAGCTCTAGGGGAAAAATAGTTTTCTCTTTCCAGGGAATTTGATGTTACCAGAAACACTCAAACTGAAGTAATTCTTTCTAGGGAAAAACAAAACAAAACCAAAATAAACCCAGAGCTGGGATAAATAGATCCTCCCCAGAAGCCAGAGAGATATAAAGTATAATATGTGGCTGATACGGACCACAGCTCAGGTAGGATGGCTGCTGGCCAGTATGGCCATTGTGACCACTGAGGATGGCATCCTATAAGAACCAGATGGCTTTTGTTACTCTCTTAGTAACTGTTACATATTTTGGGAGTGTGATAGATTAAAGTAATGCCTACCATTTATGAATGCTAATATGTGGCAAGCTCCAATCTTTATCATCTCATTTAATCTATAATAAACCAAGTAGGTATTAATGTATACATTTTATAGGTGAAACCCTGAGACTTAAGAGATTGACTGACCTTTATTATAATTGATTAAACAATATTATGATAATTATAATTACACTATTAACTGTCGTCCACAGTGTACATCTGGGTTCACTACTTCTGCTGTACAGTCCTATGGTTTTTAAAAAAATTATTCTAATAGCGTATATACAACCTAAAAGTTTCCTTCTAACCACATTTAAATATATTCAGCGGTTGTTAATTACAGTCACAGTGTTGTGCTACCAACTCTACCATCCATTACTAACTTTTCCATCACCCCAAATGGAAACTCTATTGATTAAGTATTAACTCTCCATTCCCTAACCCTACCACAGCCACTGGTAAACTGTATTCTAGTTTCTGATTCTATGAATTAGTTTATCCTAATTATTGCATATCAGTGAGATCATACAACATCTGTCCTTTGGAATCTGGCTTATCAACGTGATGTCTTCAAGGTCCATCCATGTTTTAGCATGTATCAGAAGTTCATTCCCAGTTGGTTAATATTCCATTGTATGTATATACCACATTTTATTTATTCATTCATCTGTTGAGGACACTTGGGTTGCTTTTCTCTTTTGGCAATTGTGAATAATGTTCTTATGAAAACCAGTGTGCAAATAGCTGTTCAAGGTCGTGCTTTCAAATCGTTGGGGTATATACTTAAAAGTGGGGTTGCTGAGTCATATGGCAATTCTATACTTAACTTTCTGAGGAACCAGCAAACTGTTTTTCAGAGTGGCTTCACTATTTTGAATTCCCACCAACAATGGATGAGTGTTCCTATTTCTCCATATCCTCTCCAAACACTCGTTATTTTCCGTTTTTTAAATAGTAGCCATTTTAGTGGGTGTGAAAAGGTATCTCATTGTGATTTTGATTTGCATTTCCTTAATAGCAAATGATGTTGAGCATCTAGCCATGTGCTTCTTTGGAGAAATGTCTGTTGATGTTTTTTACCTTTTTTTTTTTTAAATTAAGTTGTCTGCCTTTTTGTCATTGAGTAACGGAATTTCGTTAAATTTTCTGGATATTAGACTCTTATTGGATATGTGGTCTCCAAATATTTTCTCCCAATCTGTAGGTTTACTTTTTGTTTCATAATGAAATTTTTTGATACACAAAAGTTTATAATTTGGATGAAGTCATATTTATCTATTTTTTCTTTTGTCACTTGCGGTTTTTCTGTAAGGTCTAAGAAACCTTTATCTAACACTAGGTCCTGAAGATGTGTCCCTATGTTTTCTTCCAGGAGTTTTATAGGTTTAGTTGTTATATTTAGGTCCTGGATCCATTTTGAGTTAAATTTTCTATATGGTGTGAGGTAGGGGTCCACCTTCATTCTTTTGCATATGGACATTGGATTTTCCCATTTGCTGAAGAAACTATTCTTTCCCCATTGAGTGGTCTTGGCATATGATAAAAATCAATTTGCTATAGAGTGAGGGTTTATTTCTGAACTCTCAATTTGGTTCCATTCGTCTATGTGTCTGTCCTTGTGCCGGTACCAGGCTGTTTTGATTACTTTAGATTTGTAATAAAATTTAAAATTGGGAGATGTGAGTCTCCCAACTTCATTCTCCTTTTGGCTATTTGGGGTCCCTTACCCTTTCATATAACTTTGATAATTGGCTTTTCCATTTCTTCAAAGAAGGATGTTAGAATTTTGATTGAGATTGTGTTGAACTGTAAGTAGCATGAGGTAAAACTGACCTCTTGACAATATTTAATCTTCCAATCCATGAACATGGATTGTCCTTTCATTTATTTAGAACTTCTTTGATTTCTTTTGGCAATGTTTTGTGGTTTTCCATGCATGGGTCCTTCATACCCTTGTTTAAATTGATTCCTAGTTATTTGATTATTTAGTTGTTATTAAAAATGGAATTTTAAAAATTTCCTCCTCTGCTCATTACTACTGTGTAGAGAAACAGTACTGTTGTGTGTGTGTGTGTGTGTTAATCTTGTATCCTACTACATTGCTGAATTTATTAGCTCTAATATCTTTGGTATGGTTTTTACAGGATTTTCCATAGATAGGATCATGTCATCTGCAAATAGTTAAAGTTTTACTCCTTCCTTTCCAATTTAGATGCCTTTGATAGCTTTTTCCTGCCTAATTGCTCTGGCTAGAACTTCCAGTACAATGTTGAATAACAGTGGTGAAATTGGGCATCCTTGTCTTGTTCCATATCTTAGAGAGAAAGCTGTCAGTCTTTTGCCATTGAGTGCAATGTTAGCTGTGTATTTCTCATATATGCCCTTTATCATGTTGAGGAAATTTCCTTCTATTCTTATTTTTCAAAGTGTTTTTTATCAAGAAAGAATGCTGGATTTTGTCAAATGTCTTTTCTGTGTCAATCAAGATGATCACATGGTTCCCCCCTTTCATTTTGTTAATGTGGTTTATTACAGCAATTGATTTTCTTGTGTTGAACCACCCTTGCATATCTGGGATAAAACCCATGTGTTCATGGTGTATAATTCTTATAATGTGTTGTTGGCTTCAATTTCTAGTATTTGGGTGAGGATTTTTTATTTATATTCATAAGAGAAATTGGTCTGCAATTTTCTTTTCTTGTAGTATCTTGTAGTATCTTGGATAGCTTTGGTATTAAGGTGATGTTGTCCTTACAGAATGAATTAGGAAGTGTTCCTTCCTCTTCAAATTTCTGGAAGAATTCGAACAGTATTGGTATTAATTCTTTTTGGAATGATTGGTAGAATTCACCTGATGCCATCTAGTCCTGGGCTTTTCTTTGTTGGGAGATTTTTAAAAATGATTGATTCAATCTCTTTACTTGTAACTGGTCTGTTGAAGTCTTCTATTTCTTCTAGAGTCATTGTAGGTTGTTTGTGTGTTTCTAGGATTTGTCCATTTCATCTAAGTTGTCTAATTTGTTGGCATGCAGTTGTTCATAGTATCCTCTTATGATCCTTTTTATTTCTATGGGATCACTAGTAATGTTTTATTTATTTGCAAATTCTCCCTTTTTTTGTCAGTCAAGGTAAGAGTGTTAATTTTATTATCTTCTCAAAGAACCAACTTTTGGGTTTGTTAATTCTGTTTTTTTTTTTTTAATTCTCAATTTCATTTATCTGTGCTCTAATCTTTATTATTTCTTTCCTTCTGCTTGCTTTGGAATTAGTTTACTGTTCTTTTGCCAGTTTTTCCAGGTGTGCAGTTAGGTCTTTGATTTTAACTCTTTCTTCTTTTATAATATAAGCATTTAGGGCTATAAATTTTCCCTCTCTGCCCTACCTTTGTTACATCCCACAAAATTTGATATATTGTATTCTCATTTCATTCATCTCGGGCTATTCACTAATTTCCCTTGCAATTTATTCTTTGACCCACTGATTGAGTTAGTTTTTTAACTACCATATATTTGTGGATTTTCCAGATCTCCACTTGTTATTGATTTCCAACTTCAGTCCATTCTGGTCAGAGAAAGCAGTTTCTATAATTTCAATCTTTTTATATTTATCAAGACTTGTTTTGTGGCATAACATGTGGTCTATCCTGGAGAATGATCCAGGCGCACATGAGTGAAAGTATATCCTGCTGTTTGGGGATGCAATGTACTGTATATGTCTGTTAGGTCTAGTTCATTTATTATATTATTCAACTTCTCTGTTTCCTTATTGATCTCTGTCTGATGTTCTATCTATTGATAAGGGTGGTGTATTGAAGTCTCCAACTATGATTCTAGACATATATTTCTCCCTTCAGTTTTGCCAGTGTTTGCCTCATGTATTTTGGGGCACTATGGTTAGGTGCATAAATATTTATGATTGTTATTTCTTCTTGGTGAATTGCCCTTTTTATTAATATATTGTGTACTTCTTTGTCTCTTATAATAGTTTTGCATTTAAAGTCTCTTTTGTCCAATAATAGTGTAGCTACCCCAGCTCTTTTTGGGTTATTATTTGTGTGGAATATCTTTTTCTAACCTTTCACTTTCAACCTATTTGTGTTTTGGGGTCTAAGGTGGGTGGCTTGTAAATAGCATTAATTTGGATTATGCTTTTTTATCTATTTTGACCATCTGTCTCTTTTGATTGGGGAATTTAATCCATTAACATTCAATATTATTATTGTAAAGGCAGTACTTGCTTCAGCCATTTTATCTTTTGGTTTTTATATGTCATATCTTTTGGTTGTTGCTATTTTTACCTTTTAGTTACACATACTGTTAATGTTCATTTCACTACACCACTTCAAGCCACTCTCTGTCTTTTCCTTTCAGTCCGCAGAACTCCTCTTACTATTTCTTGTAGGGGAGGTCTCTTGTTGATAAACTCTCTGTTTCTGTTTATCTGTAAATTTTAAACTCTCATTTTTGAAAGATAGTTTTGCCCAATAAAAATTTTTTTCCTGGCAATTTTTTTTTCTTTCAGTACCTTAAATATATCCTATCCCTGCCTTCTCACTTCCATGGTTTCTGATGAGTAATTGCCACTTAGTCTTATTGAGAATCCCTTGTGTGTGATGAATCACTTTTCTCTTGCTGCTTTCAGAATTCTCCCTTTATCTTTTCCATTTGACATTGTGATTAGTATGTGTCTTGGAATAGCTCTATTAGGATTTATTCTGTCTGAAGTGTGTCATGCTTCTTGGGCATGTATATTTGTGTCTTTCAAAAGAGTTGGGGCATTTCAGCCATTATTTCCTTAAATATTCTTTTTGCCCCCTTTCCCTTATCATCTCCTGGGATGCCCATGGTATATATGTTTGTGTGCTTCATGCTGTCATTCAAATCCCTGAAACCCTGTTCAATTTTTTCCATTCTTTTCTCTATTCTTCTGCCTGTAAGATTTTGATTGTCCTGTCTTCTAGTTTGCTGATTCTTTCTTATGCCTGTTCAAATCTGCTGTTTTATGCCTGTAGTGTATTTTTAATCTCGACTATTGTGACTTTCATTCCCATAATTTCTGTTGTTTCCCTTTTTACTTTCAAATTCTTCTTTATGCTTGCAGAGTGTCTTTGCAACATCCTTTATCTCTATAGCCTATTTTCCTTCATCTCCTTCAATTGATTTAGGAAATTTGTTTGAACATCTTTGATTGGTTGTTCCAAATTCTGTGTCTCCTCTGAAGTTTTCATTTGTTCCTTTGACTGGGCCATCTCTTCCTGTTTCTTGGTCTGTCTTGTAATTTTTGCTGATTTCTAGGTATCTAACTATCTTGTTGAGTTTACTCTGAAGGTCAGTTTCTCTCCCTTGCCTAGGGTTTTATTGCTGATTGGCTTTGTGTTAAAGCTCTTCTTTGATACTTGGTTCAACTTATTCTAGAACTTTAGAATGGCCTGTGTTTAAATGATAATATATTTTTTAGTGTTTCTTCATCTGCTTCTTACCCTGAATATGCAGTACAATTTTTTAAGATTGAACTATTTGTGCAATTGTTTCACCTCCAGGAGAAACCTTCCTTTCCACTGTTCCTTCCCCAGGCAACTTGATCTGTTTTTGTTTGTTTCTTTCTTTACTTTTGTTTTAACACTATAGTTTCATACACTCTTTTCATTGTCCCTCGCTGCTTTTCCTGGAGGGCAAATGCTCAGAGGAGTGTCACTCCAGAGAGAACTTTCCCAAGTAAGTATTTCTCAGCCAAAACAGAGCCAGGTACCCATGAAGGGGTCACAGACCTGCTCCAAAGTACCCTAAGCAGGGGATCAATAAGAATGCCAAAAGACTGTATGATGGCTTCCCAAAGATGTGCTTTCCTGGCCTACCCAGAAAATGCAGCCCTTCAACCATCTGTTCCCTGCAACCCTGAAAGAAGCACTGCATCTTTAAATCTCCACCACCTCTGTCCCTGACCTGAGTTGGGATTGAAACAGTGGCAGCTGTCACTTTTGTCTGGGGTGGATTGAAACAATAGCTCAGAGCTGGGACCCAGTGATCTAAATTTGCCAATCAAAAGCTGTGATCAGTGATTGGCTGTGCTCACCCCTGTCTTGAGAAAGAGGATCATAGAACCTTTTGGCATTCTTCCTGATCCCCTGCCTAGGACACTTAGGATTTTAATGTCCTGTTCTCCCTCCAGTAAGGTAAGGGATTGGACTCCAAGGTGGCCTGCCACTAGAGTGGGGGATGAGCACCAGCAGCCACCAAGCATAGAGAGAAATTCACTGTTCTCCACTGTATTTTATCAGCCTCTTCCTCCCACTCTTCCCTATTTGCTGTGCAGTGTTCTTCTGGTCTTCTGAGCCCCAGAGCAGTTGTCTCAGACAGTTCCTGCTTCCTCAACAGCCATTTTGGTAGAAAGACTGAGTTCAGGAGCTCCCTACTCTAACATCTTAGCCAGAACTGTCCTACCCCCTTTCATTTCTGATTTTAATTATTTGCATCCTATTTTTTTTCTTTGTCAGTCTAGCTAAAAGTGTTTTTGACTTTATTGCTATTTTCCAAGAGCCAACTTTTGGTTTTGTTGATTTTATCTATTGCTTTTTAATTCTCTATTTCATTTATCTCTGCTCTAATCTTTGTTATTCCCTTCCTTCTGCTAACTTTGGGTTTAGTTTGCTCTTCTTTTTCTAGATACTCAGATTGTGAAGTTAGTCCTCCAATTTGAGATCTTCTTTTTTAAAGTAAGTTATAAATTCCCCTCTCAGCCCTGCCTTTGCTGAATCCCATAATTTTTGGTATGTTGTGTTTTCATTTGCCTCAAGGTATTTCCTAATTTCCTTTGTGATTTCTTCTTTGACCATTGATTGTTTAAGAGTGCATTGTTTAATTTCCATGTATTTGTGAATTTTCCAGTTTTCTGTCTGTTATTGATTTCTAGTTTCATTTCATTGTGGTTAGAACATATTATTTCAATATTTTTTAATTTGGTGAGACTTGTTTTGTGACCTAACATTTGCTCTATCATGGAGAATGACTCATGTGCACTAAAGAAAAATGCATATTCTGATCCTGTTGGTTGAAATATACTATATATTTCTGTTAGGTCTAGTTGGTTTGTAGTACCATTCAAGTCTTGTATTTCCTTATTGATTCTCTGTATAGATGTTCTATCCATTATTGAAAGTGGTGTGTTGAAGTCTCCTACTATTAATGTAGAATTGTCTATTTCTCCCTGCAAATATATTTTGGGCTCTGCCATTAGGGCCATATATATTTGCAATTGTTATTATTATCTTTTTTCAATTCTGGTTGAATTTACCCTTAATCAGCGTATAGTGATCTTCTTTGTCCCTTGTAACAGTTTTTGACTTAAAGTCTTTTTATATGCTATTAGTATAACTATCCCAGCTCTCTTTTGGTTAGCATTTGAATAGTATATTTTTTCTAGTCTTTCATTTTCAACCTACATGTTTTTGAATTTGTGAAGAGACCTTTGTAAACATCATGGTCCTTTCCCTTCCACACAAAGGAGTTCACAAGATTAAGAATCTTTCTGAGAAATGGGCTCAATATCAATTTAATTTAGCTTCCAGTAAGTTGGCTGAAATCAAGGCTGTATTTATTAAATGTGATGTTTTGTTAATGCCTGTTCCTCTTCTCCCACCCATTTTCTCACCATCTGTATAATTTTTAGGCTATAGTTTCTCTGTTTTTGGGACTTAGGGGTGGAAAAATAACCCTCCATCAAGAACTGGGAAGTATTTCTTGCAGATGTTTGGTAAGTGACACCAGACACTGCAGTGACAGCAATTTTGTCCCTGCAAAGTGGAGGCCTGGCATTTTGTTTTCCACCTTTTTGTGTTAAGAGAGTCCAGTAATTAAGCCACATTACTCCTTGGGGGAAAAAACAACTCCATATTGCATTAGAACCTCATTATTTATGGGCTGCTAGCAGAGTGCATCTATCCCTCCTTTTTATTTACAGACTAGTATGTTAATTAATTTAGAGAGAAGGAGGTGCTGGCCACCCTGCCTGCCTTTCTATATAACAACTTCTACTTGTCACAATCAGAAATCCAAAGAGCAATTATATCTTTACACATTCTTCAGAGTTGCTCTCTCTTGAAGTCACTTTGCAAATCTTGTTGACCAATTTGGAAACAAAAGAGAATACAGGAGCCTACCCAACCTATAAATCAATTCTATATATTTTCCCTAAAAACACTATTGAAAATGTGAAAAAAAAGTGCCCCCCTTTTTCTTTTTTGCAGAAGCTCTACAAGAAAGCATGTTTAAAATTACAGAACTATGTACACACAAAATGAATATATGTTCTTGCATACACACAGAATTGGGAATCAAAGATCTTATCAGATACATGGTTGGGAAAGCAGAGGAAAAAGCTGACAGGACTTTGGCCAATCTCTGTCTTTTAATGGAGAATTTAATCAATTTACACTTAAAGTAACTACTGATAATACTCAACTTTCTCCTGTCATTTTGCTATTTGGTCTTTGAAAGTTGTATTAATCAGCCAAAAGGGTGCTGATGCAAAATAATAGAAATCTGTTGGTCTTTATAAAGGGTATTTATTTGGGGTAGAAGCTTACAGTTACCAGGCCATAAAACATAAGTTTCTTCCTTTACCAAAGTCTGTTGCCACGTGTTGGAGCAAGACAGCTGCTGATGTTTGCCAGGGTTCGGGCTTCTTGAGTTCCTCTCTTCACAGGGTTCTGTTTCTCTCTGGGCTCAGCTCCTCTGTTTCCTCTGAAAGGCCAACTGTAGACTTTCAGGCAAATGGCTCGTCTCTTCCTGGAGTCTTCTCTCCTTCCTCACGACCAATTTCCTCTGTCTGCTTGCTTCCCCGGGATCCAGCATTAAAACTGCAACATCAGAATTCCAACTCAAAAAACTCCAACTCTGTCCTTTGCCATGTCTTTTATCTTTGAGACTCCATCCACCAAGGGGCAGGGCTCAACAGCCTACCAATGTGGCCCAATGAAAGCCCTAATCATAACTTAATCATGCCCAGATGAACAGACCAGTTTACAAGCATAATCCGATGTCTATTTTTGGAATTCATAACTATATCAAACTGCCAAACTCCTATAAAAGTCTTATACCTTTTTTGTCCCTCAATTCCTCCATTAATACCAACTTTCATATTTATTTGATTTTTTCCTGTATTGTACCAATTTGAGTTCCTTCTCATTTGTTTCTGGGTATATTTTTCATATATTTTCTTTGTGGTTACCATGGGCTTAAATTTAACATCCTAAATACATAATAATCACATTTAATTTGATTCCAACTTAATTTTAATAGTATATACATACTCTGTCTTTATACCCCTCGTTGGGGGCTTTTAAGCAGAGAAGTGACTAAGAGAATGAGCAAAATCTTCCTGAAGATAGAGGTTTGGTTCTTGAATTTAGTCTTAAAGGAATAGGCATTAGACTAGGAAAATGGCATCATGTGGGGATTGTCACAGGAATGGAAAATAGTATGCTGTGTCTGAGCAACTATCAATAATTTATTATGCTGTAGCTAGATGACTCAGCTTAGATGAGGATGTATGGATTCTAAGAAATAGTGTCAAGAAAATTGACTATTCCTTCTGAGAAAAATAGTAAAGAGTCCTATCTCACAACAATCTTGAAAATAAGTCCCAGGTTTATTATAGACTTTAAAAATTATGAAATTATTGGGAGAGTCTACATTTATGATCTTTATAAGGTTGGTGATTGAGAAAGATTTATTGAACAAAACATAAATAGAAAAATAATAAATTTGACTATATTAAAATATAAAACAAAAATCAAGACACCATATACAAAATTAAATACATGAAACAAACTGGAAAAACTATTTACAACATAAGTAACAGAAAACATTAGTATAAACAATATATAAATAATTCCTATAAATAAAAACAAAAATGATAAACAGCCCAAGAGAGAAGTTGGCAAAATATATAAAGAAAAAAATTGCCAAAGGGAAAATGTAAGTGGTCAATAAACATATAATAACATCATACACTGCTCGTGGAAGTATAGTTTTTAGTCTTTTTGGAGGGCTCTTTTGCAGCGCATACTAAAATGAAATCTTATTCCAATTCTTAGGTATCTTCCCCAGAGAACTCTTTGCACGTATGTATAATGTTTATTGCAACATAATTTCTAATGGTGAAAAAGTGGAAATCCCCAAAATGATAATCAACATTATTTATTTAAGAATGTCTAAATAAACTGTGCTCAATCTAGAGTATCAAATATTAGGCAGTGGTTTTATATGTACTGACATTGAAAAAGGAAAGTAAGGGAGAATAGGATTGGCGGAGGTGGAAAAAGATTATTGGATTTAGTTATTATAATGTAATGTTATATAATGTTATCATGTTTTTATAAGATGACTGCATTGAAGTATGCTGATTCCCTCAATATCTTTCCCTGTCTTCCATTTTGCCAATTCCACTGTTAGATGCTATGAGCAGACATATTTAGATTCTCTAGGACAGAAGGGACTTTTTTGTTGATGTTGTTTTTATGTATTTTAGGATATTCCACCTTGGGCGTTTCAGTGAAAATTATACACCCCTCATTAGGCACAATATATATAAAATGCACACATTTTAAAATACAACCTCCAAGGATTCCTGGACCCAAATACAATTTGGAGACAGGACTCCAGGAGAGCAAGGATCTCCCATACGATCACTTTGAGACTGACTTTACTTTGTTCTGGCCTGCCCTCCCAACCCTGGACCCCACCCCTATTTGTCCCTTGAGCCCCTGCTAATGTAGACCTGACATCTATGATGACTGAAAACACAGAAACAGACAATTCTCTACTCTGTCAGTGAACATCTGAGCCCTAGATCCGTGGGATTTTCCCTCATCAGCAACATGCCTTAGCAGGACTATCTTCTCCATGGATGAGAAGATTATTTACCATGACTTGCATGTCCATGTTAAATACATATTTACCATGACCACCATGTTAAATACATCTGCCAAGACTTGAAAATGCTAAGTCATGCTGTTTATCCTTTTCTTTGAATTAATGATATTAAAGTATGAGAGGCCTAAATTATCCCAGGACAACTGGGACCAGAAAAAGGCCATCAAAATCAATTTAAAACGGGAAATAGAATCTCAAAGTTTTATTAGGAATTGATCTTGAAAAAATGAAAATGAATAAAAATTTGTTTTATATTCATATGATGTTAATTATAATCACCAGAACTCTGTTATGTCTCTTAGACTTAACAAAGAAAAACCATGTTATTTTTTCCTGTGCAATATTTTCACAATTTCACTTTTCAAACAAGTTGCATTATATTAGTATTGTATTAACACAAATTTACAAAAAGGAGAGAGAGTGAAAATAACGGACATCCCTTTATTAATAAAATAGTAAAGGGCAAACTGAGAAAGTAAACACCTCACTGTGGGAACAAGGAGGGTTTTGGGGGGGTGAGAGAAAAGGGCATTGAAAGAAAGGAGAGGAGGGTGAATATTTTCATGTAATAATGACTTTTGTCTCCCCATTTGCAGCTTGGTGGCTATGGACACTCACATAGAGAAGTCTTGTAGCTACATCTCCCCCGGTAGAAATTATAGGGGCCAAAAGAAATACCTGGGAAGAAAATTGTTCCTATTTCTTTTAGCTCCTTCATAATCTATGTTGCTAAGATTTAAGGGGGAAAATGCGACTCAGAACAAAGTGAAAGGGAGAACACTTCCTGTCAAGAAAAGAACTTCTTTCTATCCTTTATCCACCCACCGAATGACAATATGAGCCTATTAAAACTGATGACAATGTGATATGCATGCCCCCAGCCTCCATGAACCACAGCAGTTCTGAGCTCCTCTCAGGCGTCCCTCATCACAGCACCAAGGCAGCTTCATGTCATCTTTAATTATGATACTGGTAACTGAAGTTGCCAGTCAGCTCTCTCCTCTGCTTCATGCATTAAGACGAATAGTGCCAAAAACTTTATGCTTCCCCTGCTGACGGTGCAGTCATTAGAAAACGCCCCGTCAAGCTGGAATATTTGCGTTTCATGTGCCTATCCACCCCTTGTTCCAGATTTCAAGCGTTCCCAGCTTCTGGCACTATTGGGGTAGCAAGGAAAGAGCTTTAGGGTTAGAAAGACCTACCCTTAAATTCAGATCCTGCCACTTTCTAATTGTGTGGTCATGGACAGGGATTTGCCCTCTTAGAGCCTCAGTTTCCTCATCTGTAAAATGGCTGTAAGAAAAACTTCCACCATGGTTGTTGTGAGAAGGAGGCGGGCAATGAAGGTGAAGCCTGTGACATGTTGGTAGCTTTCACTAAGTTACCTCCATCACCCCCCATACACACACGCAGGCACACATTTATTTTCCTTAGGGAGTACCGTGGGCCCCACAATCATTGGGTACTCCATAGTAAAATTTGGTCAGATTTGGGTATATGGAAAGAAGAAGGAAGACAAGGGTCGAAGAGTGTGGTAGGCAACAATGCTCCTCTCAGAACAAGAAAGCTTGGTGCTTGGTCACTACTTTATCAGTTAACTGGGAGTTGCATCAGTGATGTTGCAACATTTTCAGCAAAACAGAAAAGTCCACGGTGCAAATGGCACAGGACCATAATTTGGAGAGTGGGGGTAGGTGGCACAAAGGTGAAAGTGTCTATCATTTTATAAAAATCACTGCTGGAAACACGGAGCCAACTTCACCAACATCTTCCCCTACCCTTCTGTCTGGTGAAGCTGCTGACGTGGCTCTAAGGTAATGCCAGAGGCAATAGATTTCCTTAAAGCCCAAGTGTGAGTTTCTCAAAGAACCTAAGGTGAGTCATTTGTCCTTGCCCCACCTCTCCCTTCTAAATAAAAATCCAATTAAAAGAAATGGTCAGGCACCCCTCACCGTTGGCCAATTTACTGCAGCAGGAATTGACAAGGAAATGCCTTATCTGTAGATTCACTGTTTGGACAATTTTAATAAAAAAGTTCACCCTAACGTTTTCCATCTGAAAAGACAGCTTATTAATATTGGAAATGGAAAGCAATAGAAGAGGTTACAACTGACTGCAAAAGAGAAAGCTTTTTAAACCTTTTCTTCTCCTAGGGAAAACTTCCGTTTTAATTAAGCATATCTTAAATATTGTCCTTTTCCTAGTTTTCAAGTCACCTGACATTAGCAATATCCCCAAACTCACATCAAGATTTGATAAATCACCAGTATATAGCACACTATATAAGTCAGATAGGGTATGGAATCTCAACTGAAACGTTTCCAAATGTTCTGTGGTGATTCTTCTGGATGACTACAAGGTAAAAAGATGTTCTGAAATAATTTTTCAATAAGGTCAGCAACTGCTAGACCCATTAACTCCTGGTTCTTTTTTGTTCATTTAGGCTTTCTGTGGTTTTAGGGTTAGCTGTTATTCTTGGTTTTTTCTTTTCTTTTCTTTTAAATTTCAGCATTTTACCTTAACCTCTACTAGGATTCATTCATTGGCAAGACTTACTGATGTTAAAGAGAAACCTGAGATGACTGCTTTCCCTCTGTGGCCATGAGATGGATACCCGGCTCCCAGAGGAATTCTGTACTTACTTGGATAGTTCGGGATTGGAGTTCAAACCTTCAAGGTCCTGGGGGGATTCTGAGTCCGTCTTCCTCTCCAAGTCCCAGAAATTTCCTTCCCAATGCTCAGAACCTGCATTTGCATTGGGGTGAGTAGAGGAGAAGCCGGGATGAGTAGGAGGAGGGAGCTCTAGCAAAAGCTGTAGATGGCCACAGGCAGCATCTCTCCCTTGGCTCTGTGCCTCAGGGACACAGATTAGTCATTAACAATCCTTCCCTGCTAAATTATATAAACACAGAAAGAAACCTCGAGATTCCCAGGATGAACTCCCGGAGTCCTAGGACACGGAATGGGACAAAGCCGAGAGGCCCTAAAGCTTGCCTTTTAAAACACTTTTCCTCAGGCTGCTTTTTAGGCTCCTGGGTCCCCAGATTTCTGTACACGCCATCTAAACCTAAACTGTCATCTTCCCTCCCTCTCTTCCAATTTCTTTTAATTGACAGACCCGAGTGACCCAAGCTTGAAACTCTGAAACTTCTTGACCCTTTCCCACCTGTAGCCTCCGATAACAACTAATATTCTATCTTTAGAATGTCTCTTATTTCTAACCCTGTCTACCCCTCTGCTAATTTGGGCCAATCTTTCTCCCTCTCTCCCTCCCTCCCTTCCTTCCTTCCTTCCTCCCTCCCTCCCTCCCTCTCTTTCTTTCTTTCTCTTTTCTTTTTATATCAGTGTTGCAAGGTACTCCATAAAGGCCAGATAATAACTACAATAACAATAAATCTTTGGTCCGTGGGCTACACTCCCCCCTTATTTTTGTTTACTCCTCAATCTGGAGGGATTTGGGACAACGTCCGCTCTGACTGTGTCAAGCTGAGAAGGGACTTGGAAATTATGGGGAGGAGGGAAGGAATTGTTTTGCTTGCAGTTGAAGATATTCCTTGTTTTAGGGACGGGTCGTGTCCATCATCATCTTTTTGTTATTTGTCCAAGGCAAGCCGAAGAGCTGGAGAGTAGAGGTGGTACAACTCTGATGGGTTTCAGGGCTCAACCGGCATAAAAACAGTAAGATTTAAGTCTCCGAGAAATATATTTAACAGGTACATTGAAAATTATAGGTTCAAATAAAAGGAGCAGGAGAATCATGATTTGGGGGATTATACATGAGTATACTTATGTTATAGTGGGGAAAGAGATTTTCATATATTCCCAAACAGGGCCCGCTTTCCTGGGGCTGTGTGCCTTGCCACGGTGTCCAGATGTCTCTAGAGCCTTTGGGAGCACTTCTGCTTGAGGCTTTGTTTGCTGTGGCGGTTTGTGAAATCTGCCTCCAGCATGACTTTCCGGCTCACTTTGGGCCTTCTTTCTGAGGAACAACGCTGATCCCACAGCTCCCTTCTGATCTGTCCTTATCGTTTTCTGCTTTCCTTACCGTATGGCAGTTAAAGTGGGGCTCTGGTCAGGCTGCCTCTTCCTTAGTCATGACCTGGGGTGAGTGCTTAACTTTGCACATCCCTAAAACGGAGATAATGAGAATTACCACCCCACGAGCTGTTGTGTAAATTAAACGAGTTAAAATGTATAAAATACTTAGAAAATTACCTGGCATATAGCAAGCAGTCAATACATTTTTTTGCTATTATTATTTCTGTCCTTGATTTATTTATTTAACAAGCATTGATTGTCTGCCTACCAATTACCCAGGAGAGCTTGGTGCTCACCTAATCAAAGATCCCTGATGGATTCCCACTGCCTGAAAAACAAGCATAAAATGGTATGACTTGACATTTAGGAACACACACACACACACACACACACACACACATCTATCTTTGGAGCATTTTCTCACATCCTGTCCTTTCAGAAACCCCAACTTTTTAACCAATTGTACAAAGCTCTCCTGCCTCTGCGCCTGTGCTCGAGCTCTCCTTCTTACCTGAATTACCTTCCTCTCTCATCCACAGGTCTTCTAGGCCCATCTCAAATGCTGTGTCCTCCCAGAAGCCAACCTGATTCCTCATTGGCACCCACTCTGCCCACGAAACGCTCCTGACCCTTTATTTGTAATTCTCTTATTGTCTCTTAGTTCTTCTGAGCTCATGTATTATAATTCACGGCCTGTCTTCTCTCTTTTACAAGGCAGATTTCCTTGAGATCAGGCAGAGTAGCAGACTTGCCTTTGTATCTATCCCTAGGTCTAACATAGTGCCTCTCACAGAAAATGATAGCATAACTCTGCGTTAATGGAATCGATGAGAGAGCTGAGAAAAGAACAACTCAAAGTAGCATGCCTGCCCATGCATAAGGGGAGGTGTGTGTGTGAGCACATGCCAACATTTCCCCATTGTAAAGTAAGTTAGTGGAAGGTTACTGTTAGGAATGTTAGGTGTTACTTCTCTAATTATTAAATAGCATATGTAGGTCCCACAGGCTCACACTCCCTACCTCTGTGGGCTCCTGAGACACTACAGAGCACGCGTGC
>PVKH010005946.1:0-21510 GCA_004027955.1 Chaetophractus vellerosus
TGAAGAAGAAAAATCACACGAGCCTCTTGTTAGATGCAGAAAAGGCATTTGACAAAATTCAGCAACTTCTCTTGATAAAAACAATCCAAAAGATAGGAATAGAAGGAAGTTTTCTCAATATGGTAAAGTGCATATATTAAAAACCTATAGCTACCATTGTACTCAATGGTGAAAGACTGAAAGCTTTCCTGCTGAGATCAGGAACAAGACAAGGATGCCCACTGTCACCAATGTTATTCAATATTGTGCTAGAAGTTCTAGTTAGAGCAATTGTGCAAGATAAATTTAAATAAACACACCTAAATAGTAAAGGAAGAAGTAAAACATTTACTATTCACTGATGATATGGTTCTATATCTGGAAAATCCCGAAAAGTCCACAACAACACTACTAGAACTAATAGACGAATTCAGCAAAGTGGTGGAATACAAAATTATTACACAAAAATCAGTAGTGTTCCTCTATATTACTGATGTGCAATCTGCAGAAGAAATCTGAAAAAAAAAAAAAGAATTCCATTTACATTAGCAACTAAAACAATCAAATATTTAGGAATAAACTTAACCTAGAACTTAAAGTACCTGTATTCAGAAAACTACAAAACATTGCTACAAGAAACTGAAGAAGAGTTAAATAAATGTAAGGACATTTTGTGTTCATGGATTGGAAGACTAAACATTGTTAAGAAGTCAATTCTACCCAAACTGATTTGCAGACTCAACGCAATCCCAATAAAAATCTCGACAGCCTTTGTTGCAGAAATCAAAAAGCCAATAATCAAGTTTATTTGGAAGGGTAAGAGGTCTTGAATAGCCAAAAATATCTTACAAAAGAAGAACAAATCTGGAGTTCTCTCACTTCTGGACTTTAAAGCGTATTACTTAGCTACAGAGGTAAAAACAGCATGGTACTGGCATAAAGACAGACACACTGACCAATGGAACTGAATCGAGAACTGAAATAGGCCTTTACATCTACAGTCAACTGATTTTTGCCAAAGCTGTCAAGCCTTCTCAGCTGGGCCAGAACAGTCGATTCAACAAATGGTGCTGGGAGAACTGGATATCCATATCCAAAGAAAGAAAGAAGACCCCTATATTACACCTTATACAAAAATTAACTCAAAATGGATCAAGAATCTAAATATAAAAGTTACATCCATATAACTCCTAGAACAGGGGTTCTGAACAAGTGGTCCATAAGCTTGAATTGAAATTCAAAAAAAAACATTATTCTTGTGGGGACATGTTGGTGTGGGTGTGATATATTTATTAAATACTACAAAGAATACTGTGGACTTAGTAAGGGGTCCATGTTTTTCACCTTACTGGCAAAGGGGTCCATGGAACAAAATGGTTAAGAACCCCGGCCCTAGAATAAAATCTAGGAAAACACCTTCAAGATCTTGTGGTAGGCAGCAGTTTCTTAAACCTTACACCCGAAGTAGGAGCAACAAAAGAAAAAAATAGATAAATGGGAACTCCTCCAAATTAAACACTTTTGCACCTCAAAGGACTTTGTCAAAAGGGTACAAAGGCCATCGACTAAATGGGAGAAATTATTTGGCAATCACATATCCAATAAAAGTCTAAGATCCATGATATACAAAGAGATCATATAACTCAACAATAAAAAGACAAACTATCTGATTAAAAAAATGGGCAAAAGACTTGAAAAAAATTGTCCAAATAAGAAATACAAATGGCGAAGAAACATGAAAAAAATGTTCAACATCACAAGCAATTTAGGGAAATGCAAACTAAAACTACAATGAGGTATCATTTCTCACCTATTAGACCGGCTGCTATTAAAAAGTAAGAAAACTGTAAATGTTGGAGAGGATGTGGAGAGATAGGAACACTTATTCACTGTTGGTGGGAATGTAAATTGGCATAGTCCCTGTGGAGGACTGTTTGGCAGTTCCTAAGAAAACTGAATATAGACTTGCTATGTGACCTGGCAATACCATTACTAGGTATATTCCCAGAAGAACTGAGAGTAGTGACACAAATAGTCATCTGCACACCGATGTTCATAGCAGCATTATTCACAATAGCCAAAAGTTGGAAACAGCCCATGTTGTAATGTAGTGGTAAGAAGAAATGAAGTTGCGAAGAATATGACAACACGGATGAACCTGGAGGACATTATGTTGAGTGAAGCGAGCCAGACACTAAAGGACAAATACCGTATGATTGTGAACTATTATGAACTAAATATATTATTTAAACTCATGGAATCAATAATTAAATATAGGTCACCAGAAAATAGAATGAGGGTAGAGAATAGAAAGCTGATGGTTAATCTATGCAGAATTGGTTAAAAGGTTGTTTGTAAATCTTTGGAAATGAATGGAAATGGTGAGAGCACATTATGCTGTCTGTGACTAGCAGAGATATTATATCAGTATGACAGTGGTTGAAAGGGAAAGTCCAAGGACATTTATATTGCTAAATGGAAAGCTAAAAAAGGTAACACAGGATTGTATAACTGAGTGAAACCTCATGTAAAATATGAATATGGGTGATATTGTATATATTAGACTGTTTTACAAAATAGAAGTAGACGTAAACTAGACAGAAGGAAACAAAATAGCAGTTATGTACAGCAGGGGAAACAGAATTTGAAAAGTCATGGGTTTTTGTTTGGTTAGTGTTTTTTTTTGTTTTTTAGTATTATTACTGGAAAAATGAAAATGCTCTAAAAATGATTGAAGTGATGAATGCACTACTACGTGATTATACCGAATACCACCAATTGTACACTTTGTATGGTTTTATGCTTTATTACTATGTATCAATAAAATTGATTAAAAATGCTTATTGAATGGCTTTTATGTTATAAGTGCTGGGCTAGGTTTGTGCATTCAAAACATGAAAGGACACAAGCCCCATCCTCAAAGAATGTCCAGTCCTATAGATGAATGAATTCTCCCAACAACATCAGAGGAGGTAAATGCTAAAGTGGAGACTATACAAGTTTCCACCTAATCCCCCTAGGGATAATAGAGCAGGCTTGAGAGAGGTCTTGACACCAAAGACAAGATACAACTGATGAGCATCTCATCAAAATGACAATAGAAAAAATTCCATTGCATAGGAAATAGCAAGCACCAATAACAAAAGCAGTGAAATATGTGGCATACCCAGGAAATGTAAGGTGGTCTGTGGCCTGGTTCAGCTAAAATACAGCAGTCATAATGTAAGTGAGAAGGTAGTGGGGTTTTTAGGAGATAATACTTGAAAATTAAACTGGGCACTAGACTATGAAGTATTTTGCATGTTATGTACAACATTTTAAATTTTATACAACAGACTTTGGATTGCCACCGCTTTTTAAGCAGAAAAGTCACAGATTATATTTGTTTATGAGCAAGGTCACTCCAGAAGTTTTATTAAAAACGGGTTGAAGATGAACAAATCTAGAGGCAAGGGTAGCGTTAGATCACTGTGGCAAATGTGATGATGAGAGACCAAAGAAGCAATGGTGGGCTCACATGGGAAGAGATGAATGTCAGATATTTAGAAAAGAGTCAAACTAGCATCCAAATTTTAAACACAGGTGTGGGTGTACCCAGTCAATGTGTGTCAGCTAAAAAAAGCATGTGTAGAAAAACATCTTTCCTGGAGCTTCATCATCTATCTGGATGTTCTAATTAAGCAGTTAATGATTCCTAGAATATTGCTTTGGTTTTTTTTAAAGATTTATTTTATTTACTTATTTCTCCCCACCTCCTTGTTGTTTGCATTTGCCATATCTGTCTGTTGTGTGCTGGTCTTCTTTTTTTAGGAGGCACCGGGAACCTAACCTGGGACCTCCCATGTGGGAGGGAGGCACCTAATCGCTTGAGCCACCTCTGCTCCCTGCTTTGTTGTGTCTCTCATGTTTTCCTCCATGTGTCTCTTGCTGCATTATCTTGTTGCGTCAGTTCACCCCACTACCCTGTCATGTCAGCTTGCTGTCTTGCTTATCTTCTTTAGGAGGCACCAGGAACCAAACCTGGACCTCCTATGTGGTAGGCAGGAGCTCAATCACTTGAGCCACATCCGCTTCCCCCTAGAATATTTTTTTACATTTATTTATTTTAGATTTATTTATCTCCCTCCACCCCTCCCCCCCAGATGGTTCCCTCATCTGTCTGCTCATTGTTTGCTCACTTTCTCCAGGCAGCATTGGGAACCGAACCCAGGACCTCCCACATGAGAGGCAAGTGCCTAACGGCCTGAGCCACATCCGCTCCCCTAGAATATTTTTTTAAATGTCATTATATCACAACAAAAAGGAGAATTGGAATCAAAAGATTCTTCTCTGACCTCAGAAATAAAGTTTGTTTCAAAGTGTATTTATAAAGACTAGGAATTGGGTTATTTCTACTCTTCTAGCATGAAGAAAGAAGGGAAGCTAGAAACCTGAGAGATAAATTACTTGGGATAAGCCCTGCATTCTACTCTTCTACGAGTGCTCTTTCATAGCAGCACACTTGTACCAACTGTTGAGAGTGGTTTTACTTACATCCATTTTAGCCTGTGCATCTAGATGGCACATACCACCAAGTTTCCTATCTTTAGAATATTATTTGGGCCTGTAAGTTATACAATATTCTGAACTACATCTCTTCAACATCAAGTGCAAAGACCAAAAATGGATGGACACTATTTCTTGCAACCAGTGATTTATTTAAGTCTCCACATCACATTTGAATTCCTATGCAGCATTTAAATCCAGATAATATTTTTAAAATCATGCCTGATTCTAAGACATAACCATGAGCTTAGGGAGCATGCAATCTAATAGAAAGACAATAAACACACCTATGTTTCCTACAGTTGGCTTGACAACAAAAATGGAATTATTTTCTGACCAATCTTCACTTATGACTGTTGCAAAATTAATTTTTTAAAAAATTTGACTTATCTCCTCTTAGCACATTTCTTTATTTTTCTACAGGAAAAAAAGGTGAGGATGATAAGTTAAGGCAGGAACAAGAAAGTTAGGCAGGAAAGAGTAGTGGTGGGAGTGCCGTGTGAAGTGGAAAAATTAATTAGGAGAGAAATGAGGAGGAAAAGAAAATGTGTTTCCCCAATAACCCAGGAGTTCAACACTAGAAAGAAAGAATCCAATGAAGAGTTATCAATGACTCACTCATTACACTGTAAAATAATTTCAGAAAGTCAGCAAGAATAAATAAAATGGATATTACCCTAAAAGGAGATGAACAAAGTGAAATGAATTTTGAAGTACTTACTCTATGTGGTAAAACGCCAGTACAGTCCTTAGGGCCATAAAGGCCTGGATTTCAAAGCTCAACTCTTAAATTCGGGGCAGGGTGACTTCAAGCAAGCATTTAATCCTCTAAGCCCTGGGTTGTCCAGCTCTTACATGGGAGGAAGAATACCTAACTCATAGGGCTGTGGTGAGAATTAGGTTTACAAAACATTTTGCACTGGGCCTGGCCTTTCCTGTGACTACTAAATGGTAAATGTTATGCAATAGGCACAAATGGTAACTTGATGTACCAGTATATTCAAAAAGATTTGGATTAAAATATGAAAACAGAGAAAAGTTATGCTTAGGATTTAAAAAATGGAAAGTATGACATGCAGTTAGTAAAAGCAAAGTCGGTATTGTTTTGTGGGGTAAATGATCACTATTGCTCTAAGGCAGAGGTTCTTAACCTTTTTTGTTCCACAGACCCTTTTGCCAGTCAGGTGAAAACCAAAGACCTCTTACTAAGTCCACACTATACTGTGTATTATTTAATAAATATATCACACCCACACCAACACGTCCCCACAAGAATAATGTTTTTTTGAATTTCAATTCAAGCTCATGGACCCCTTGTTAAGAATCCCTGCTCTAAAGCTATATTAAAAAGGCTTTTGCCAAGTTGTTCTGGGCAACGTCAGGTATTAGTGTGTAGATGGTTTCTCCATTATGACCTGGTCAGTAGGTATTTCTGCAGAAGTTAAGGAGTCCAACACAGTTTTTACTCACCTGTATCTTTTGCCCTTATCCAATAAATTTTTTAGGTGAATGAACCAATCAATCAATTGATCAATTAGTCAACCAATTCCTAGATTAAAAGCAGCACTAACCTACCTTAATGCGTGGATTGGAGTACAGGATTGCTCTCTCAATAAAATCCCTGGGCAACCAGTCACAGCTTCTGGACATGGCATTTTTCAACAAACTATCCTGAATTAAATATGTTCTATTTTACTTTGCCTTGCTATTTAAATGTGTGCTGAGCACATGATGTAGAAGTATCCAAGAGCCAAGTAACTTTCACTCAGTGTCTAATGATTACTGTTCATCCATTAGTTCAGCAGTTTGACAGCAGTGGTAATCGCTCAGCCCTCTGTGACCTGGAAACCCTCCCGGAATCAATTTGCGTTAGCAAAGCTTTGCCTCTCAGTGCCTGCTCCTCCATAAACCTTCCCTTACGTTGTGGTAGGAAGACACTGCCCTGATTAGCAATCCACCTCCCCACTTCTTTTGGTATGAGTCTGATTCGAACCTTCAAATCTCTGCAGATACACACACCCTTACCCCTCAAACAGATAAAGTCACTCTATCTGAAATACGCCAAGCATTCTTGGAAGGTTCTTTACGATGCCAAATTTGGTTACATTGAATGTCAAATCTCATTGTGTGAGGATAGGAAAGCATTGCTAAGGATGGTTGGTGTTTTATCAGGGTCATTATCTAATGTGCTATTGAGCCAAATGATCTCAAGATAGCTCCCGGTTATCCTGAATTAATCAAGACACTGTGCTATTTGTTCACCATGGTTGATATTACCAAAGCCAATCCTCGACTTAGACTCTCTACTGCCTGAGATTCATCCATATTGGCAGTCCTCAAATCAATTCTGCCACTAGCTGGGTCAATGTAGTCATGTTACTTGGCTTCTTTGTTTCAGTTTTTTCATTTGTAAAATGGAGGTAATAATAGTACCCACCTCTGAGGGTTGTTGTGAGGATTAAATGGCTTAATACATACAAACCTCAGAATAGAGCTTGGCACACAATAAGAATACCAGAGAAAAACAGCTGTGAGGAGTTTTGAGTTCTGGTTGGAGAGCTACATTTGGATGTCTAGAATCATCAGTGTTGGGCTACAGCAACTCAAGCTTAATGAATTCTTTGCTTCTGAAGTGCAGCTTATTTGGAAAGGTACATGAATCGAAGCATGTCGTTAGAAGCCTAGAAAGGATCAGGCAGGTCGGTGGGGGGTGGGGGGGCAAGTGACAGAATGTATACTCAGTAGAATTTGTATTTCTTTATTACCTGCCAAGAAAGCTTTATGCCACTAGGGAGTATTGACATTCTTTCTCTTTGTTCACATTCCTGGAGCTTGGGCTTCTAAACCACAGGCCATCTTGTCCCTTGGTGTTATGTCACAACCCAGAAGTATGATGCTACTTATTACTGAAGGTGGCTTTGTATGAGCCTTAGACATTGGTTCTCAAAGCCTCCCATCTGGCTACATGAGTCATTTGCAGAGCTTGCTAAAAACAGATTTCAAGGCATCACCTCTGAACATTTTGATTCAGGAAGTCTTAGGGTGGATCTTGGGAATCTGGATTCAGGTTTCACAATTACCTCCTGCCATACTGAGAAATAACATATTTTTAACTGAAGAAGCAGAAATAACCACTGATGCTGGGAATATTTAACTTATTTTCTTCATTCAATTACACGTATGAGTCCAGTAGCTAACTATGTTGTTGGAGAATTTCTTCATCATGTTCCTGTGGGACCACTCCTCAAAACTTTTATCCTCCACCACACGTTGCATTTCATAACAAGAAGTCTAGGCATCTTACAGACCATGGTGTACATCCCTTCTTCTATTTCCTCCTTTTCCCTAATCTTGCAGTCACAGGTTTTGGAAGGGTTGATCCTCCTCCAGCTCTGCGGTTGTTGTAGGGAGGGTGCTGAATGACTCAATCCAATCTATGAACCCATTCTCCTTGGCCTCAGGGATGGATATGAACTTAATGTGGGCAAATGTGACAAGATATTTTTAGAGGTGGTGGCTGCTTCTTCTCCTTCTCCCCCTTCTTCTCCCCGCCCTTCTCTCTCTCTCTGGAACTACCAGAAAATATACTCTCTTTGCCCCACCAAACATGAATGATGAAGTATTTAACACTGGGCTGAATTCTGCTGGCAAGGGTCTTGAAACCATGAGGGAAGTCAGCTTTAAAATAAAGCCAATTCTGTAAAACACTCTCATTTGCCAAATGGCATCATTTGAGCAATTGGATCAAGTCTCATCTGAAGCTCATCTTACCATTATATTTTTTTAGCTATGTAAGCCAAGAGATATACTCTACTACTTAAGCTAGTTTGAGTTGCATTTCTAAAGCATCTTTACTGATGCAGAGCCTATAGCAAATAATTCAAAACTTCATAATGTTGGTCTTGCCTTCAACATCACAGTCAATCCCAAAGCCCTTCTAGTGAAGAAAAGTAGTTCATCTTATTCTCATAACTCACAGCCAGTTCTGCAACTCTGATCTTCCTAATTCTTTAGGTATGTCTCAGGGACAGTACTGGGTACCACACTCATAGTTTTCCTCCTACTTTTTTCACTCCTTCTCAATCTCCTCTGATGGCTCCTCCTCTTCTCCCTGGCCTCATAATATAGAATTTCTCCAGAGTACAGTCCTTAAATGGCTTCTCTCCTCTGTCTTCACTCACTTCCTCTGTGATTCTCTCAGCCCCATCTATGTGCTGATTCCCAAACATATCTCCAGTCAAACCTTCTTTCCTGAACCCCAGAATCATATATCAAACTGCCTACTTGACATATATGCTTAGCTGTCTAATAGACACCTGAAACTCAATGTTCCAAATTAATACCCAATCTCCTCCTTTCCACTACCTCCAAAAATATGTTCCACCCAAAGCCTTCTCCTTCTTCACTGGTGGCAATTCTACCTTTCAAACTGCTCAAGTCAAAAGCTGTGGAGCCATTCTTAACTTCTACCTTTCTCTCATACCCCGCATCCAAACTGTCAGTGAATTCTATTGGTCCTAACTTCAAAAAATAGAATTCAAGATTCATCCATGTTATCCCATATGTTAATACTGCATTCCTTCTTAAAGCTAAGTAATATTCCATTGTATGTTGAGTGAGGTAAGCCAGGCACTGAAGGACAAATATTACATGACCTCACTGATATGAATTAAGCAAACTGAGCAGACTCAAAGAGCTAGAGTCTGAAAGATCGGTTTACAGGAGACAGAAAGGGAGTAGAGGGTGGTGGGTCAATGCCTATGAGGGCAAAATCTATGATAAGGCGGAAGGGTGTGGTTGGGCAGTGCATGGGCGTGACAGTAGTGCAGTGATATGATCGGGTTCAGCAGTGCTGGTCTGTGAGGGGAAGAAGGGTGGGGGGAATGGGTTGGACTATTCATGAGACTGGAGGAAGGGTTGAGGGAAGGAGCAGGTGAACTCTGGGGATTTGCAGGTGTGTGGTTAAACCTATAATGTTGGAAATATTCTTTTGGCAAATATGGTAGGGAAAGGTTACTGGTGTAGGGTGTCAGGTGGGATGTATGGGCTAGGATGGGGTATATGGGACATGCTTCTATGAAATATCTGAGTGTTCATCTTCTCATAGTGTGTTATATCAGTGGGTGGAGACCCACACAATAAACAAGAAAATATTAAACTCCCATCCTGGGGAGTCCTGCTATGTTCTCAGTTAGAAGGACAAGAATCCTTCGAAAACATAGGCAGTACCTAATGAAAGAAAACAGACCAAAATATCTAAACCTCAATATTATTGAAAAAAATATGAATCTTGTTCTTCAAAAATTGAAACATTGATTACCATAGGTTACAAGGGAAGGGAGGAAGAATAGAATAGATGGAACATAGGGCATTTTTAGGGCATTAGAATTGTTCAGCATGATCTTGCAATAACAGATACAGGCCACTTCAAATTTTGTCAAAACCAAAAAAGTGTACTATCCAAAATGTCAACCATAATGTAAACCAATGACAATGGTTAGTAGCAACGCTTCAATATTTGTACATAAACTGTAACAAATGCACCATCCATATGTAAAATGTTATTAATAAGGGAGAAGGGAAAAGGGGAGGGTGCTGGGTATATGGGAATCACCTGTATTCTCTATGTGACTTTTCTGTATCCTAAAGCTCCTTTGAAGATAAAATGAAAAAAATAAGACACTAGGAGAATATAGGGAAGAAAATGTCACTGTACATACAAGACAACAGATCTTACAGTGATGAAAGACACAATGTCTAAAATTTTTATTTATTTTTATTATTTCAAACTGTTTAATTTTTTAATATTTTATTGGTTATTTTTAAAATTATTATTTCATTATCTTATCAATTTTATTCAGTTGTTTTTTGTCTTCATTTTTGGAGAGGTTTTTGATCACAGAAGGATCACAGCAGTGGTGGGAGAGGATTACTGGTGTGGGGTATCAGTGATGTGGGGATGCATGGGAAGGGATTCACTTGGGGCATACCTCTAAGACATGTGAATATGTTCAAGTGTTCATGGACATTGTCTGGGTGGGTGGAGATCCACACAATAACAGAAAGAATATGGAATTCCCATCCTGGGAAGTTCTGCTACATTCTCTAATAGGACAGCAAGAAGCCCCTGAGTGCAAGGGCAATGTCTAGTGAAGGAAGACAGACTATTATGTCAGGCCCTTGACATTGATAATTGTACTTATGAACCTTTCCTTGCGAAATTGAAACTTAGCCTATTATTATATACTGCCTAAGAGTTACCTCCTGAAAGCCTCCTTGTTACTCAAATGTGGCCTCTCTCTAAGCCAAACTTTGCATATAAACACACTACTTTCCCTCCGGCAAGGGACATGACTCCTGGGGATGAGCCTCCCTGGCACTAAGGGATTATTACCAAGCACCAACTAGCAATGCATCTGGAAAAAGACTTTGACCAAAAGGGGGAAATGGTAAATACAAACAAGTTTTTATGGCTAAGAGATTTCAAAATGAGTCAGGAGGTCATTCCAGAGCTTACACTTAAGCAAGTCTCAGCAGGATCTCATTGACTGCCACATTAAACAGTGCCTCAAACAGCAGAGCTATTTGCTCTAGAGATATCCAGAAACTATAAGCAGGGCAGACAGCTCAGGAATTTGGCACCTTGTTAGTGGGCCTTACTTTGGAATTTATGCTCCCCAGTGTTATAGAGTTAGACTCATTTATTGCATCTCTACACAGGGCTCTTCTTCCCCTTTTATTTGAACCCATAATTAGCACTGTACTTGATAAATATATGTCCCAGAGACTCAAATCTTTGGTCCGTCCATGTGCCAGTTGAGCCGTGAATTTCATCAGAGTTGCAACACTTACTCCCAATTCATTGGATTCACCCAAGAAGGAGATGATGAGGGACAATAACCATCCCAAGGAACAGACAGTGTCTGCAACTGCAAGCAAGATAGCTCCATTGATCCACCCCATGGGATCTAAGCCCCTCTAAATTAGAAGCAGAGTGGACATCACCATCCCCAAATCCTCAAGATTAGGGAATGAACAATGGACTAAAGTAGACCTAAAGTAGACTTATTATTATTCCATATAAACTTATTATTATTGTAAAGGCAGTAGCCACCAGAGGTTCTAAGGGATAGGTGAGTCAAGAATAGGTGTAATATGGGGGCATTTTGGGGACATTGGATTTGTCCTGCATGACATTGCAGTGACAGACATAGGCCATTGTATATTTTGTCGTAACTTACAAAATTGTGCAGGTCAAAGTATAAACTATAATGTAAACTATAGTCCATGGTTAGTAGCAATGTTTCAATATGGGTTCATCAATTGCAACAAATGTATCACACTAATGAAGTATGTTGTTAATATGGGAAAGTGCAGGAGCAGGAGGGAGTGGGGCATATGGGAATCTGTTATATTTTTTTATGTAACATTTATGTGATCTAAAGCTTCTTTAAAAATAAAAAAAAATTATACACATATATAATTCAACCACTTCTCACCACCTCCACTGCCACCACCCTGAAATGTACCAATGGGAAATCCTTTAACCAAAGTTACCTGTCAGAGGTGTTCTTTACCTTCACAGAACAGACATATCAGGAACAGGCTTATCTTGGTATCCCTAAGCCCATGCAAAGTGTGGGTTTGGGGTGAGTGTGGCAATGGATTTTTAGAGTATAGCTGCTGAGGCAGACAATTATACTCCCTACAGTCAGAAATCTGAGCGGTGAATTTTATGACCACAATACCATCTTCTTGTCTTCATATGTCTTAACATTATAGACTTATTGTCATCTTTATTCCTTACCTCATTTTTGCCTTGATCATATTTCAGCCTTGGGGGTCTATTGGCCTAAATTCCTTCTCCAGTCCCCACCCTGGCTGAACCTCACTCTCTGACTAGTAAAACACAGGGGTGAGATTGAAAGCAACAAGGCTTAACTCTCTTCTATATGGGGGAATTGAGGCCAGTGTACTGGGAAGAACACTGAACTAGATATTAGAAAACCTGTCCCAACTTTTACCTAACTGGCCTAGCCCAGAAAAATAATTTAGTCTACATAAGCCTCAGTTTCCTCACCTATAAAATGAGGATAACAACAACATGTTGGCAAAATGAAGATAATAAAATGACTCTTGCCTAAACAAATTGATTGCTGTCAAGATATCAAAATAGCTACTGTAATAAATTGAATAAATTATTCAAATGTAATAAATTATGCACATATAAGAAAAACCTATTTTAAAATGCTGTGTAAATAAAGGTAAAGGATTATTGTCCTTAAACTGAGATTAAAAATATTATAAAGTTCACATTTTTATTCTTAAATTCTCTCCCCAATTATTTAGCATCCTGTATTTTTATTTAAGCATATCTGAGGAAGAATACTAAAGTCACATATGCATGTTTATCTGTTTCACTTTGTAAAAGAATCCCATGTTCCCCAGTTATGTGTATGTCAATATATATGTGTATCACATATTTACCTAAATTTGAATGAAAAAGGACTGCCTAGAATACACAAGTGTTTACTATTGTTATTTCTAAATTATCATGACCAAAGTCCATCAAGTGTTCTTAACTGTGTATGAATGTATGTATATATATATATATATATATATATATATATATATATAGGGGAGGGGTGAGAATGCATGTGTGTGGGAAATTCAATTTGTCCAGGAGAGCAGAATCTCTGCTGTATTCAAGACAGAAAAAACAGCCAGAATTCTGGCTTTGGAGGTCAGACATATAGTCCTTATCTTTTATGGATTTTAATGTTTTTAACATAAATTACATCTGATGATATTTGGTGTTTTATTTCAAAGTATTATGTATTTAAATTATGTATATAATCAAATCTTATAGTTGTGATATTTTAGAATTTGATAAGGATCCTGAGTGTACTCTCAGGATTTTATATCTAGGGGAAACAATTCTAAATTTGTAGGGGACTAGCAAATGGCCACATAACTAGATCCTGACAGAATCCACATTTCTCCTTTCTCTCTCCACTATAGTTCAACTTGTTACTTGGTAGAATGAAGCCATCCATTAGAAAATATATGAAGTATATTTTCTAGAAAGTGAAAATGAGCTTTTAGTGGTAGGTATTTATAGCTTACCTTGTTCCAAAAGTAATATGGTATGAATCTAAGAGATAAAATCACTGTGATTGTGGCCCTAGATTAATATGTTTGCATTTACAGTAGATATACTATTACAGCCTATATGCAGGTTATTTTCAGAGGAGGGGTGAAATAATTTATGTTTTAAAAGAATTTGTGTTAAACAAGACAATTCACTTAAAACAAATGGAAAATTCTATTTATAAAAACTTCCTTTTAACGAAATTATTCAGAATTATGTCAGATGCCAAATTAACACTCTACTCTTGGAAAACATATCTATCAATCAGGGATTAATTAGAATACTGAAGCCACCCTGTTTATTTTGGTGTTTTAGTTTCCTGGGTTCTAAATCAAATACCATGCAAGGAGTTGGCTTAAAGAATGGGAATTTATTGGCTCATGTTTTGAGGCTGGGAGAAGTCCAAAATCAAGGTGTCATCAAAGTGATGCTTTCTCCCAGAAGACTGTGGCGTTCTAGGGGCAGCTTCCGGTGATCCTTGGTCCTTGGATTTTCTGTCATATGGCAGTGCACATGGCAGCCTCTCCTGGTTTCTCCCTTCTCTTCCAAGTTCTGTTGATGTTCAGATTCTTGCTGCTCCCTCCAGTTTTCCCTCTCTCTGTGACCTTACTTACAAGGCCTTCAGTAATAGGATTAAGACACATCCTGATTCAGCTGGGCCACACCTTTAGTAAAGAGGCCTCATCAAAAGGTCCTATTTATAGGAGTCCACACCTATGGTAATAGATTAAAATTTAGAACATGTTTTTTGAAGGGGTACTTAGCTCTAAACCACCACATTTGATGAGAGAGAAATTCAACATGGAGAATTGTATGCTTATACAACTACGGAAGGGCTGGGGAAATGAAAGTGAGAAGGCCATTTTCAGAAATTCCAGAAGTAAAGTGATCGCAGGGGAGCTGTAGCCCATGACTAAATTGCCTCTAGCACCAGAATGGCTGATTCTTAGGAGAACCCCCAGAGTCAAAGAAAGCTACCATGGACTATCATAGTTAAGTACCTGCAGCTATCTACTGAGTTGAGCACAGACCAATACAAAAAGGACTGCAGGATGGGAGTGGGCATACTCTTAGCCACTTTGCTTCGGAAATCAAACTGTAATGCTAGTACAATCTTTTCAAGTGGAGAAAATTATGTATTTTCTAGGATTATAGCTCCACTTTCTATAGATGCTTTTGGAAGGTCTGCATCCTATGGAAACCTGTACACTACGATGCAATCTTTAATAAATGAGCTGGTATAGTTATGGGTGAAAAATCCCAAGTCTTAATCAAATCAGTTTTAGATGGTCTTGTTGCTGCATAATGATCATTTGGATGCAATGTATTTGTTTCGTGTTAAACATGTGCTCAATACATGCAAAACTAGGGTATGTCAACCTTATTTCAGGATTCTTTTCTAATCCATTTTCCCACGTCTCATGATACCTTTGATATCCCTATACCTGAACCTTTTTGCCTTACTACACACTTGACTTTGCTCTATGTTCTGAAGTGTACAGGGATAAAAAAAAATGCTGATGGGTCAATATTTTGTGTATTCTGTGCAAATTTATGTGTGACAAATCCATCAGGGACTGCAGGCAGGGGATGTGATAAAAATTCTCATTCCTTGAATCTACTAAAGCGGAAAAAGTACCAGAATGTGGCAAATAAGAGAAGCCGCAATAGTTAATTATCATGACACACAGCTCATCTGTAATTAATCCTTTTCTTCAGCAGGATTCTGCAACTGTAGCATAAAAAAAACAGGTCAGATGATGCTTTAATTAAGGCTGTACAGTGTTGCTGCTTCTACAGCAACAAGAACTGTTTTTTGTCTATAGGTGTGTGTGAAGCACTACAAATATTTTCTTAACATCTTTACAGAGTGCTGTTTAAGCATCTTTGCTAGCATTATGTCTGGAGACAGACTGATTACAATTCAAAGGAGTTTTTCTGTTCTCCTCACACCCATCTTAGGAGCCACTACAACATTTTAAATGTCATCCAGTGGGAGGAGACACTCACCAAGGAGCTAGAAATGAAACATGAGGTGCCACTGCAATTGAGAATGGCACTGTCTTAAAATTTACAACCATCTTAACCAGCTACCCAGGCTCAGATCAAAGGCTAACTCAGGCCTATGGTGTATCCTCACTTTGATGAGATTTGACTAGTGGTGAATCCGCTACTGTTGCCCTGAAATATTGATCCCCAGCTGCACTATTCAGTGATGGAGTGTATGCTGTAGGAAGGCAATACAAAAGGGAATTTTTACAGCCACTGTATTGTGTATGAAAATCTTCTTACAGATTATTACATGAACTAAGGCTGGCAGTATGCCATGGCTAGATCTGATTTTTTTAAAAAATGCTTGTCTCAGGGGAGCTGATGTGGCTCAGTAGGTTGAGCGCCCGCTTCCCACACATGAGGTCTGGGGTTCAATTCCTGGCCCCAGTACCTCAAAAAAAAAAAAAAGTTTGTCCTATGATTACAAAGATATTGCTATTGTCAAAACAGAGCATTGCATTGTGATAGACAGCTAGTTCTCACCATTACCTGTGTTCTTTTCCTCTTCTTTAGTGCATGATTAGTCACATTTCCTATATATATATATTGCAATTGGGTAGGATCATGTGACTTGTTCTAATAGTAAAATCTAACAAGCAATATGTATTATCTTCATGCCAAGAAGGTTAAGAATAGTTGTTATTTCTCCATGTTCTCTTTCTTCTTTGTTAGCCAGCTGAATTCAGAGGATCCAGTGGAGGACTCCAAGTCCTTGAACACCTGGAGCCACTAAATGTAAGAAGCTTGTGTGGAAAACCCCCATCTGTCCCACTGACTTGCACTAGACTATAACTTGAACAAGTAAGAAAACTTCATTGTATTAAGTCACTGAGGTTTGGGGGTTTTGTTATAGCACTTCCCCTATGCTGGCTGATTCATGTATTCTGTCATCTGTATTATGTCCCATGGTTCCTCCTATGATAATATGTATCTGCAAGATACATGAGTAAATATCAGAATCTAGTGGGAATTTTGTCACATAATCTGTTTGAATAATATATTTTTCTATACCATGGCAAACTACATTAGCCTTCAAAACCAGGTTTCCCTCACCCATGGTAATCTGCTTGAACAATCTATACAAGAAGGGACCAAGACTTGATATTAAGCAATCTATTTCTAGTTTCTAGGAAAAAAATACCTAACTCAGTAATGTAGACTTCAATACATTTACAGATAAAACATGCTGAACCACCCAGGATTGTGCAGTAACCAGAAAGAGGCCTCCCTTGTTTGGAGGACTTGGGAGACACTCAATGTGAGCCTGTTAGCCTCCATTGCCTACAGACAGTGGGCAGTCATTCTTCCATCACGAAGTAGCCTGCTCTTTGGTGGGCTGATGTGTCTATAACCAGTAAAACATTTGATAAGCAATGGGAGAGGGGTCTTTTGTAAATTTTGCAAAATTGGCTCATAATTTAAATTAGCATAATTTTGTGGACTGCTATTTCTAGAAACTTTGCCAAGTGGCCTATAAGCAGCAAAATTTACCTACTACTTACCCCAAGAATAAGATATTTTCTCTTTTGGAGATCTCTGTGGTTCTGATAAATGACTTTCTGAGATTGTGTCATTGAGGGCCTCAAACAAGGCCCTTTGTTTGTTCTGTATATATAAACACCTTTGTAAACACTAGCTTTCTGGTAAGAGACAAGTGGGGTGTGAGGCACCCGAGTGGGTGGCAGGGAGGAGAAATAGTCATTAAAGCCTTGTTCCTTTCCATCTTATATTCAAAAGCATTAAATCCAGTCAAGATAACGCTTGAAAGATTATTTCCGTTTTTGTCCCTTTCTATATCACTTGGTATTAATAACTTAAATAATGCTGCTTTCTTTCTAAAGCAATTGGAGCTCTGGAATGTAAAAGCTTTAGCCATTCTTTCAGCTCTTTGCCTCAGATCTCAAAAACAGGGAGCTTTGCACTGGCTATTTGGAAATCATCAGAGAAGCAGGAAGTCCACTCCACCCCTCTAGGCCCTGCATCTGACTTTGACATATGGTAGCACAGGCATGTAGGAGCTGACCTTGTCATTGAAAGTGACTGAAGGTATATATCTGAGAAGATTTACTGCCTATGCTTGGAAACTGGAGCCATTTTATCATTCACCTCATGGTGGGTATAGTGATCTGCTTAGCATGCATGGCCCAGCAAGGGCACTGTGACTGCCTCTTAGTTTTAGAGCCCCATCTTAATGGATGCTAAAGGAGTAATACAAGTGGGATGTAAAAACTAGAAGAGAAAGCCTTGTTATTATTGCTAAGCTGTTTCTGGGCCTGAAAATTGGCTTTATTTGATCTTTTTGTGAATGTATGTAAGGTCATCAATGTTTTGGCAAAGCCCACATTTCTGCCATGCTGTGCCATATGGGAAATGTGCCCACAGTGCTCAGGCCGTCTGCTGTTGATAAATAGAAGCTCTATCTCTACACTTTCTACAGCACGTGGTCTGGCCCGTGGTACTCCAGTGTTAGGACGGTGTGATATTGGTAGCTACTGAAATGGAGATGTGGGAGCTATTAGGAATATCTTCTCAGTTGTCATCATGGCAAAGACCAGCAGAACAGCAACTGGCCACCTATGACATACATGCCTCTTCCCAACTCTTCTCTTGTTCCTTCCTTCACTTTTTAACAGTGAAGAAAGAAAGAGAAAAAAAGAAGGAAAGAAGAATTTAATGGGTTCCACCAATTATAGAGTCTTCATTATTTTCCTTCTCCTTTTGATTATTAACAATAATAAAGCAGGCTCCTAAACTTGGAACTACTTATATAAATGCTTGGTGCTTACTTTGTTTAAAAATTCTTAGCAGCTGCTACTAGGACATCAGAATATAAATAGCATCAGGTGTGCATTATTATACCCAGCTGAGGAGCTGCAGTATTTATATTTAATTCAATATATTATGCTTAACCCTTACCTCCCTGTAAAAATAGTGTTACTCCTGTACAGCCTTCAGGAGGTTCTCTCCAGGAACTCTTGCTTCATTCTTGTAGTGAAGAATGCATGGATAATTGAAAAATCACATATTCTCAAAAATCTCATTTTTTCAAGCTCTCTTCAAGCAAAGAGTATACCAAGAAACCAGATTAATTGTCTTTGATCTGTCCATTGTCTGGCAGGAGGGCTTGGAGCAGTAAGATTGGCAAGTTGGTGGGGCAAGAAGGAAAAGCAAGAGATCCAAATACAGTACTCCACATTCTGGATGATTACTCCCTACATAATAAAATCACCAATATCATCCTCCAATCAAGAAACATCTTCTTTTTAGAAAATACTGTGGAAAAATATGGCATGAACCCTGCCCACTTAGAGCTGACTATCTGTTTGGAGAGGTGTTATTTACACAGAAGAATAAATCCAGAGAATGTAACCCTAATGACAGTCAATTCTCAAACGTGAGAAATAGTTGTAGGCCAGCATAGACATTTGAGTTAGGCATTTGAAAGGTAATTTTTATGTTAGTGCGAAGAAAATAGTGTCTTAGAGTTACTGTAGTTCTTGCTTGGAGTGATTATTCAATGGAGCCATAAGACTAGAGCCCAAATTTAAAGTCTCTGCAGAGGAGAGAAGCATACATTTCCTCTAATCAGAAATATATATGTATGTAATGGTTTGACAGTTTTATTTAATTATCAATTCCAAAAATATAAATTGGATTATGCTTGTAAACTGATCTGTTCATCTGGGCATGATTAGGTTATGATTAGGGTGTTAACTGCCATGTCAGTGGGACGTTGAGCCCCACCCCTCAGTGGGCGTGGTCTCAATTATAAAAGGCTAGACAAAAGGCAGCAGTAATGAGAGAAGCAGATTTGGAGAAGCAGATTTAAGAAGCAGTTTTGATGTTGGAGTGAGCCGTTTGCCCAATAGTCTACAGCTGGCCTTGTGGAGAGACGCAAGGCATAGAGAGCCTCATGGTCTACAGCTGAACTTGTGGAGGAAACAGAAGCTAAGCCCGGAGAGAAACGCAGCCCCGGGAACAGAGGAACCCGGAAGCCTGAACACTGGAGACGTTGGCAGCTGTCTTGCTCCAACACGTGGACTTTGGTATGGGAAGAAATTTATGCTTTGTGGCCTGGTAACTGTAAGCTTCTACCCCAAATAAATACCCTTTATAAAGACCGACCACTTTTTGGTCTATTTCAAAAGGCACTCCTGTGGCTGACGAAAACAATGTACTACTTGGGGGCCTCTTGTTACTGTCTTAGCTTTATTTGGAATATACAGTGAGTTGTTTTTGGAGGCAAGGATAAAGGGGTCATATCATGGCTTCTAAAGTATGAAGGAAAAAAAGGAAAGATCTCAGCCACCATTTCTGTTCAATGTGCCAGGGAGAAAGGGAAAGTCCATTCATTGGATGCCTGATAAATAGAACACAGGCTGGGCACAGCTATCTGAGGTAGCTACACAGCTAAGACACATCTAGGCTAGAATATTAGTCCCCAAGCTTAAGTCCTTTCTAGAACTGCATGTTGTCTTGACTGGGCCGCATACTAGTCCATCAACATGTAAGCTGCCTGACAACTAAACAGCAGAGAAAATTAACTAATGGTACAGTTGTAGTTCAGCTTTCAGTTGTCCCAGTTACAAATACTTGAAAATGCCAATAATATAAATGAACAATTTGCCTGAAACCACACAATAATATTATTCCATGAATACCAATAAGCTGTGGAAATATAAGATTCACCACCCACACATGCACGCACAGACACGCAGAGTCAGCCCCACACATCCACACGCACCAAACACAAGCACACACAACTCTGACTCTCACTCTTCTCCCCAAAATAGTTCAACTCTGTGCACATTGCCAAAGGCAAAGCTGATTATTTGGCAATTGAGGTGCTGTAGCTGAATCACTTTAAGGAATCTGGTTCCTTAGAGATTCTCCACTTAATTAGCCCCACAGACTTCGTAATTTGGTGCCTCTGAAGATATGCCTCCAAGATGTGGTGCCTCCGAAGAAATTTTCAGGTTCTCTACAGCCAGTTTTACAAACCCAAAGTTATAAAATTCAGGCAAACATCACCAAGATTGTAAGAACCTGGGGCATTGGACCCAGGCTTCACGCCTACTCCTTGCTTCTTGAGTTGCTGTGTCCCCTCTTGGGCAGAGGTCCCATGGAAACTTATATTTCCCTGGACCTCTGACAGGGAGAGAAGTGGGACATGATGATTACTCCCTACATAATAAAATGCCCATCCTTGAAGGTAAGAGCAAGTTTGGGGGACTTGATAGGAGAGCCATTGACTAGTAGAGTCACATGTGCTGATCAGATCCAAGACTGAATTATCTGGTACCTCAAACCTCAAACCAAGCTGATGGAATAGTGACTGAGAATGTGGAATTGAGTCCTGCCTCTCTTCTCATCCCCAATACCTTATAAAATAGAAAAGGAATGTAGGAATGTACTTTTGCATCCTTTAGACTTCTGATCCTTCAGCTCTGGTCTAAAAAATTTTCTGTGTTTATAAAAGTGGGTACTAAATCTGTTAAGTGTGACCTTTGGACACAATCTTTTTTGTGGGATAAGTTATTTGCAGTGTCAGGTTTAATCTCATTTATTCTATAGGAGACTCCCTTTGTCTCTCTCCCAAGGGCATGTGTACACTCACTCTCTGTCTCTCTCTTCCACCCTCAGGGGCTTATTTACAGAGCTGCCTTTTGTTACCTGTTGAATTTGAGACAAAAAAAAGAGTCACAGAGGAATCTGAGATGCAGGAAAGAGAGAATTTGCACACACTTCGCCGGAGCTGGCAATGGGATTTTACATCTCTGAGC
>PVKH010005947.1:0-21537 GCA_004027955.1 Chaetophractus vellerosus
AATTGGGCCCCCAAACGGGGCTAGCCACGACTCACTGGACCACAAGGGTGAGAAAGATCAGGTGACTTCAAAGGCTGCATCCTCCCAAAGTTAATGGGAAACAGCACTCTTCCTTGAGTTCTTTTACACTGTTGATTAACTCTAGGGAGAGATTGTGGTAGACCTGCTGGATTTGGGTATAAACTGCCAACCTCAGTTCCCAAAGCAGTGGTTATGCTTAGGACAGCTTGAAGAAGTGTTGGAGAGGCACTGCCCTAGACATAAACTCACAAAGACAAACATATGGCAAGCAAAATAAAGACAATACTTAAGAGAACCATTCCTTTATCTTATAGGCATGTTCATTAACTACTTAGAAAATGAATTAAGTTTACCAGGACTTTTAGCATGTTCACTATCCCTCTGCATATGATCTAGAATAGAAATGATATCATAATCATCAAACATATAGGTACACTACTTAATACTAATCAATGCACAAGTTCCTCTTTGAGCTGCAATTAGTAGATCTAAGCTCCAGGTTTGCAATACCACACAGGTTATCTCTCCATGGGAGCAGGCCACAATGCCAATTGTGTTTGTTTAAGTTCAGTTCACAGTACTCACATAATTGTTGCTCCACTTGGTATGACAATCTATTTTATAAGAGACTTTTTTGCTGGTAAATGTACATTGGAATATTGGGCATAGGTCCAAGACCAAAATGGGCTTCCAAAGCTTCCTCCTGAATTGACTTCACCTCCCTCCTCCGACACTGGGCAGCAGGAAAAGAACAGAGAGTGACCCATGTCCAGGTAGTGAGCCTAGAAGCCTGAGATACTTGTTCCCCTGTTCCCTTAATCAGACAAATCTCCCCTGGACAGTGGTTTGAATGAAAGTTGGAGAGAAGGTCAGAGCTTCTACTCAATATTACTTCTCAATATTTCTGAGAAAGCCAGTGTTCCTGCTATGTACCCCTTCCCTCCCCATTTTATTTTCTGTTTTTATTATTATTATTATTATTGTTACATATCCCCCCCCCTTTCTGCTTGCTCTTGCTGTGTGTTCATTTTTCTGTGTTCTTCTATGTCTGCTTCATGTCTCCCCCCGTTTTGCGGCAACGCGCCGAGTCGGCCCTGCGCACAGGCAGCTTGCCCCACTCATGGGTGGCTCCATTCCGTTTCGCAGATGGCTCAGCTCCGTGTTTCGCGGGCGGCTCAGCTCTGTGTTTTGTGGGCGGTACAGCTCTATGTTTTGCGGGCTGCTCGGCTCCGTGATTCGCAGGCGGCTCAGCTCCGTGTTTTGCGGGTGACTTGCCCTGCCTGTGGCGGCTCCGCCCTGCCCATGGCAGCTTTTTGCCTTGTCCACCACAGCTTTGCCCTGCCCATGCCAGCTTGCCTTTCTCAAGGCCATCTGCCGGCTCGGAGAGGTCCCCGGGAACCGAACCCGGGGCCCTCTCCATTTTAATAATGAGTCCTCAGTTTCTTGGTCATTTAATTTTTCAAAAAGTTTTGTTAATATCAAAATGCATCCAAATTATCAGCAGCTATTCTATTGTTATTAACTATGGCTTTTGCTAAAGTAATCAGCCCTCTAAAGAGTTCCATGAGTCTTTATTTGGAAAGAGAAGTGTGCCCATCATATGGAGCCATTGGCAACCTCAGGAACTTATAAAGCTTCATTCTAAATGCTTCCCTGAAGACATATGTCCTCTATTACCAACAGCTTGTGAGATACTGGAACCTGATTAGAACACCCCAGGTCTGTCTGGGTACCCAGAGTATCACAGCTGACTTGGGAAAAACACTGGAGGGACAAGAAAATCTGGCAAGCTTAGCAAGTCTTTAAATTCATCCAAGCATTGCTTCCATGTAAGACTTTTACGTTACAGCACTATTTTCCCAAAATTAATACTTGTAGATCACAGTGAGAAGCTCTGTGTGAATTAAAAAATGACCAGGATGGCTGGCAAATGGGAGTATTGGTTTCTAGAACGTGGTTCTATTAGGATCCAAGATCAAGAGCAGAGAGACAATTTTGAACGAGGGGCAAGCCGTGGGTTGACAACAGAGGCGAATGTCGTAATTAATCAGTGTGCACCTAGAACAGCCACCCAACAGGTACATGGGGTTGGAGTCAGGGATCATGTGCCCAATCCCCACCACCACCAAAATTCTCAGATGGAGGGACAAATTGGGACTGCAAGATAAATGATAAAAAAAAGTTGTGTGAATTATGAAGCATCAGCTCTAGTTCTGGTTCATTTGTGACAGGGCAAAATCACAAATTTTCCATCAAGAGAAACTTAAAAAATAAGATGTCATGCACTTTGTTGAGGTAAAGCCTACCATGACCAATCTAAGCAATCTATAAAACCCTTCCCAAATATTGCAGTCTAGAAGCAACACTAAGAAAACAATCAGTCAGTTTAAAAGTGGCATATCACAAAAGCTAGAAGTTGGACCAGGATATCTCAAATCAGGGTCCCTAATCAGACAGCTCTGTGATCTTTGGAGGAAAGTTGTTTAATGTCCTAAGCCTTAGTTTATATGCTACCCATTTTTAAAGTGCTAAATGAGATCATGCAGGTCTATAAGTAAGCATGTAAGGGTCAGTCCAAAAAGGGCTTCATCCCTCCCTGACCAGGGGTGCTTTTACACTTCCAAGCTGTCTCGGATTGCCCCAGTCCTCTACCACTGTCTGAGAATTGTCGTCACACGTACTGGAGAGGCCTTTCTCAGAGTGAGACTATTTCTATTGCCAGTCCTGACTTGGAGCCAGGGGGAGATCACTGCAATGTTTCAGAAATGCTTATTTAGTTTTACTTTTCTTCCAGTGGTGGGTGAACTTGGGTTATTCCTCTGAACACATCTGCCCTGAATTTGCATGTATAATGAAGGTGAACTTTTTGTTAAAATGTTTTTGTTAAGTTGTATTTAAATTTTAATTTCAAACTATTTTGTTGCAGTCAAGATGCACACTTTCCTAAGAGGAATTCCCTTATGAAAAAAACAAAAACAAAACGCAGGTAACCTATTGAGAGTGGGCGCTAAGGGAGAGGACGGTGGACTAGGACCACCACTGCAGGCATATTTCCAGCCATTCCCAGCTGTTGGGAGGAGAGGGTCAGCTAGCATTTAACAATGGTCCTTGAGCAATATCCACACACATACACATACAAATCTTAAGCGTACAAATCACTGGAAGTTTACATATATCTGTATCTATCCATATGGACTAGTCTCAATACCCGAGGGGATGTTGAGAATGTTCCCTCCTAAGGCAATATCTACACTGCCTCCCACTCAGGTAACTAATAGTAACGTCTATCACCATGGAGTAGTTTTGCCTGTACTTGAACCTCATGTAATTGAATTATACAGTATATACCCTTTTGTGGTTAGTTGCTTTTATTCAGTCATCATTATGTCTGTGAGATTCAACTGTAATTTTGCATGTAGCAGATGTTCTCTGTTATTGCTACATAATATTCCGTCTTATAAATATTCCACAATTTATTTATCCATTGTACTGTAGGTTGATCTTTAGGTTATTTCAGTTTTTAGCTATTATGACTAAACCTGCTAAAAAATCCATATATTTGTTATTTGTAGACAGATAAATGGCACTTATCTACACCTAGGAATGGAATTGCAGGGTTCAGCTTTAGCTTGTGTTTAGCTTTAAAAGTAGCTAGCAACACAAAGCAGGTGTAGCTCAGTGGTTGAACACCTGCTCTGCAGGTATGAGGTCCCGGGGCCATACCTGGGACCTCCCAAAAAAAAAATATATATAGTAAAAGTAGTAGCTTCAAATGGTTTTCTTATGTGATTTTCATTTAAGAAGGAAAAAGCAGTCTTTTTTCTTCTTTGCAAGGGGAAGGAGGGAGGGGAATATATATATATATATATATATATATGGGGTGAGGAGGCAGAGAGAGATGGAGAAAAAGAGTTGGGGAGGAGTTTTTCATTTTAGCGAAAAAGCAATAGAGGGGAAGATACTGAGTCTCTCCTTTTTTCCCTTTGCCTCTTCCCCTACCCCTGCTGCCCCTTGGTGAAGGTACAGCCTGCAGAGGTGAGAATGAAATGAAGATGTCAAGTGAAATCACAGAGCTAAACTTTAAATAACCTTGATGTTTCAATATTCAGTCAAACAAGAAAAAGAGCCAATGTTACTTATTCTGAGATATACTGTGGAAAGAAGGAAAAGAACAAAATTAGTTACAGTTAGAGACTATTGTCAACTACGAAATTATATCTATATGTCACTTTCGGTGAAAGATTAGAATGAACTACATTAAATACAGTGTCTTGTAATGATAAATGTTTAATTACTTTAGAAAAAAATACCTTTCTTGAGACTCAACTTCTAAAACCATACCACGAAAGTGGCAGCAAATATTACAATTTATTTTCTTGAATTTCTCTGTTGCCTTGTAAAAGGAAAAAGCTTTGGCTAAGCTCTCATTAGGTTATTGCCATGATACTACAAACCACCATCCAGTTAATTATTCACACATGCTCTTGTTCCAGGCATGATGCGTTCATGTCATGAATATGCACTTGTGGCCCGCCCTCCTAGTCATTCCCTATTTCTCCTTGGATCACCAAAACCAGGATGTTGTCAGCTGCCAGCTTTAGAAGGCATCTAACTATTATACGGGGCTTTGGGGGATTTTTTAATTACTTGGTTTTGTGCCCAAGTTAAGTAGGGATCTGGCATCTACCTGCCTTATGATCAATGCAACCGTATAAGATAGATAATTCAGGTCCCATCAGGACAAGCGTCACAAAACATTCTGTAATGTGAACTCAGGCATGTCTTTCTCCCTCTTTGGCTCTCAGCCTCTACATGTGACAGAATGGGGGTTGGAGGAGATGATCTCTAAAGGCATCTGCCAGCTCCAATGCTCAATGACTTTATAATTTTCATTTGGCAATGTGATTATTTTACCAGTGGATATCAGGGACCTGAATCATCAATAATTGATCAAATTTTTAAAAAATATTGAATGACCATTATTTGGCTGATGCTGTTCAAAGAAGTCAATAAAATTTGTTGAATAAATGAATGAATAAATGAATGTGTGGATTAACAAGGAACTACAAAACCAGAGATAAATTTATTTAAAAAAAAGAACAATTAGTAAATATAGCTGAATTAAATAGTTATAATGAAAATATAAAATAAAACAAAGTACCAGCAAATGTTGGAGTAAGTTTCCTAAAATATCAGAAGCCATGTGATTACAATGATCAGTGAGGTGGAATGGGAAAGAGCACCAGGTCAGGAGAGGTGAGATTAAATCCTGGCCCTGACTCTTACCAGCCTTGAGACATTGGGAAAACCACATAACCTTTTTGAATCTGACTCTTTTGCTATCAGGGGCTTAGTTGAAGTCAATCTAAAAATTAATGAGATTGCCAAGATGAAGTTACTTTACAGACCAAAAATAATGACCCAAATGTTTACTTTATTGTTGTTATTAATAAGCAACATGACGTGCAAGCACAGAAGAATTAGTGCTTAATTAGGACTGGCAAACATCAGAATAGGCTTAACAAAAGTGACATTTGGCACTATAGCTGCATTTTCAGTCCATTCCAATTTCTGGTATGAACCAGGCACAAATTCAGCAGCCCAGCATGGAATAAGCATTTATTATATGTCAGACCTTGCTAGGTTTCAAAGATACACAAATATTACAGTATGTGGTCCCTGACCTTGAGAAGCACACAGTCCTGAGGGGTAGCAGGATGCATAAATATTTACTGAAACTTTCTCTGCACCAGGCACTGGTAGGTGCCAAGAGCATAGCTGTGAACAAGGAAGGCCTGCTCTGGTCTTGAAGAGTTTACATCCAGGTATGGAGGGAAACCCTCAAACAAGCATTTCTGGGACTGCACCATGAATGCTATGATAAGGGACTTGTGAGTTGTGGGGATACATGTGAGGTGTGATCATCTCAGACTAATGGGGGCAAAAGGGGGCAGTGCTCAGGAGCAGTGTAGACCAGAGCTTGTCAAAAAGTTGAGATCCACCAGAATCACCTGCAGCTCTTGCTAAAATGTGGGTTCTGAAGAGTAGGACTAGGTGGTACTCAAGCTTCTGCATTTCTACGAAGCCCCAAGATGGTGCCGAAGCTTCAGGACAGTGGCCTTCACTTGTAATAGGATGGATGTAGGCGATACCATGAGGACTTGAGTTTAAAAAATAGATCATTCAAGGAACTCTTGTGACATGATATGGCCTGGATGATCTTTTTTGCTTTTGAGAAGGAAAAAAAGAGCCTCTCACTCTCCTTCTAGAGATTCTTTTCCATTCTGGGAAGGCATGTCTGAATCATGATTTTTTTTTTTTATCTAAGAAAACTCCTTGGTTCTCCCTTTTCTGGAGAATCACAGACACATTGAGCCCCTTCAGATAAGAGATTGTTGGGAATATGTGTCTTATCCTTTAGCCATTTTGACATTGAAAGCCACTGCTAGCCTTTGTAACCTTGTGCAACTATCCATTGGTGGTTTTCCCTCTAATTCGTCTGACTTCAGAGTTTGATCATGCAAATAATTATAAAAGTACCTCTTCCCTTCCTTCACAAGGTGTAGGAGTGGGTGGTTGAGTTGGGTGTCAGACTGAAGGATACACACAGTGATCCCAGTTATGTTGAACCCAGCCTAGGCAAGGTGGGCAAGATGCCAGCCAGACTTGTATACAAATGTTGGTCGCTCACCCTCTCTTTGTGTGACTTTAAACACATTACTTAATTTTTCTAAGTCCTAGTGGTTCATCTTTAAAATGGGGCCAGTAGTACATGGCTCAGAGAGTAGTTGTCATGATTCAATGAGCTGATCAGTTTAAAGCAGCTGGCATGTAATAAGTATTCCAACAGTATTTGTTTTCTTTCTCTTCTCCACTGTATTTGGAGCAAAAGAAATTCAGATTTAGTGCTCTACCTCCACCACACTTTTAGAAAGCTTTCATCTTTATCAAATAGAAGATCTGGAAAACACTTGCTGATTCTCTCCTTCCTTGTCCCCCAAAATGTGTGTGCAAAAGTCAAGGTAAAAAGGAAGGTCAACTAGAATCCATGCAATTCATATATTCTCAAGTCTTTGTGTTTTCCATGTGTTAAAACTCAGTATTGAGTTCCTTACTTTATTTATAAGAATAAGTGTCAATAAAATTGAATTAGTATATCCCAAGAATGGGTGCAATGATTGGGAGGCCCAAGAAGACCAATATATATTTAATTTTAAAAAATTCTTTTCAAACAACCATAATATAATAAATATTTTAATATAATGTTCTATCACATGATCTAGGAGTTTTTCTAACACTGTAGGGTGAACAGGTACTGAATATTGATTAATTGTTCAATTCATCTACTCATTGATCAAATGTTAATTGTGTACCTGCTAGGTGTCAGATCCTGTGCTGAGTGTTAGGAGTAAAGGTTGGGATTACACACACAGTCTTACAAATGACCAAACTGAGAAATGGGAATAATTTTGTGGATCCCAGAAGAGATCCTGTTCTTGGAGCTAATCCATTCCTGTGGGTATAGAATCCTTTGATTGGATTGGATTCATTTGGGGGAACTTTGATTGGATTGCTTCAGTGAGGTATGACCTAGGGTGGGTCTTGGTCCTCTGACTGGAGTCCTTTATAAAGGGAGGACTGAAAGCAAAGACACACAGAGAGAAAAAGCCACAGAGACAGAGAGAAGGAACCGACGAGCTCAGAGAGGCACACGAGATAGAGGAAGCCACAGACAGAGCAGCCAGAGGTTGAAACTCAGAAGAGAAACAGATGCCTCCATGTACCTCGCCACATAGGAGGAGTCCAGGTTTGCCTGCAGCCAACCTTTGGTGAGACAGCATCTCTGATGATGCCTTGATTTGAACATTTGCACAGCTTCAGAGCTGTAAGCTTTTAACCTAATTCCCATTATAAAAACCAACCCATTTCTGACATATTGCTCCTGGCAGCTTTAAGCAAACTAAAACAAACTTGAAGCCCCTTCTAAAAATAACCTTTATTTTTAAATTCTTATTTGTAGGGTAGGGAGAAATTTTTCATAGACAAAACTGGTAGACGTTTTGTGTTCAAAAGAAGGAAATTGTTACATTTTCTAGGCCTAAATTATTTTTACTTGTTTAAAATTGTTTTGGAATAAAAATTTTCTAAACCAGACAATGTCTTGGTGGTCATTTTAAAGAGTTCAAGTTTTAGATACTCTAATAAAGACAAAATTCTTAGTCAAGAGAACTAAATTGTGCATCCTTTGGCTTGGGGATTTCAGTTGATTTTGCTGACATCAATAGTGCTCAGTTGGCTGATCACAGGGTTAGTGGTAAGGCCTGGAGTTGCATGTTTCTATTTACACATGCCTGAAATACTAATGTTTGACAGAGTCTATGTAGGCGAGGAGTGTTTTTTGATCCCACTCAGGTATGCCATCTCCTTCTAAGATGATGGGGCCAGTTTCCATTTTACTAGTTGTGAAGAACCAATGAGCATCACATTTCTGGTTTGCTCCAATTTTGTTTTACTATTCCCCATAGATTACAGATTCCAAGAAGGCTCCCAGTGGGCATACTCCTTAATCCAGTTTTGCTACTTGATTACAAGTAATCTAATGATTCATAAAAGAGGGCATGGGCATAAGTACAACCAATTGTGATGAATGTTGCAATTAGTTCTGCTTGGTGCCTAGCAGCAGTCAAGGAGAAGTCAAGGTGAGGCCAAAGAGAGGTCAAGTGGAGGTTCACCAAGGCTTTATGAGGTTGGGTTAGTTTTTAAAGGACCTCTAGAAGTAAATAGTGAATGTTTCAGACATTTCAAGTATGGGACAAGCTGTTATCTATATTTTTGCTGACTTTAACTATGATTTCACAGAGTCCCTCTGTGTAGAGGGAGAGCTACTGATGAAACTCTAAAAAGGAAAGTCACTTACTGCTTTCCTCCTGAGAATCTATTGATTTTTTTAAAAAGGGAGCCATATTCTGCCACTTGAAATGTAATAGCTACTTCCTCCAGGGTGCTGTTAAATTTCCAAATAGGATTCACTTGGAATCCTTTGTCTAATATCATCTGTAATTAGATTATGTGAGAATGCATCCCCCATCCTCAGTTACCTAGTTCATAGTTCCCTGGGTTCTCTGTAATGAGCTCAAAGGACCAATATACCCAAAATACCTATAAAGAAAGAGAATTTAGTCTTTGAAATAATATGTCTTTGTTTTAGCTCCCCAAGCATTTCCTTTCAAATCAGTCAAGAAAACATGTACTGAGTATTTGTAATGTTCTTGCATTATGCCCAGTGCAATAGGAGACAGAAAGAAGCACATGTTGAGATTCCCTCTCACTGCAAAACCACTCTGCTCCTTCAGCCATGTTGCTGAATCGCACCTCCTCCTACACAGCCACCCAAGCCAGAAACCCAGGACATACCCTTGACAGCTCCCTGTCTGTGCTGAGGTGAATAGTACTGATTGGCTGGCTATGCTACCTGTCCACTTTTCTCTATTAACACTGCACTACTTTCTGGTCTATGGTTGATTCTACCAAATGCATTCTTCATTTCATTTAGTGTTTTGTTTTCCTAGTGTTTCTTTTTGATTCCTTCTTAGAGGTTCCAGCTCTCTGCTTACATTATCCATCTGTTCTTACATGTTGTTTAGTTTTTCCTCAGAACCCTATTAATTATAGTAAGTTAAAATTCTTTGATATTTTCCAAGCTGCTTTGTCTTTCCAGACTGTTTTTTTTTTTAAAAAAGTGCCCTTTGGTGTGCCTTTTAATTTTTTGCTAGGATGTGGACTTGATGTATTGGTCAGTAGGAATTGAGGTAAACAGGTTTTAGTGTGAGGTTTTATGTTAATTTGGCTAGGACCTGGGTTCTGTGTAATGTTTTCTCTAGCTGTAAGTGCTGGAGGCTTCAAATTGCTCTAGTGTCCTTGTTTTTGTCTCCCCTGCTGTCTTTGATCTTCTCTTCATGCAGAGTCTGTATCTTGCCACTTTGGGGCTATAATTCATTGTTAGTATACTGCAGCCCTGTTGCTGTGGTGGTAAAATGTGGGAAGGGTAATATTCTTTAATCTAATGATTAAATCTCAGTCTTTTGCTGTACCTGTGACATTCACAAGAGTTTCTTGCTCCCTTCCCCACTTAGGTGAGACTGGAAGACCAGAGAAGACTAGAGTTGGAGACATGTCCTTCCCCCAGGTGGGATAAGATTTTGGTAAAGTCTTTTCCCCTGTAGAGAAGGTCTTTGACATGGAGAATGTTTTGGTTGTAATTCAAGATGGTTACTTTCCCCTTTCTCCTGCCAGGACCAGGAAGAGATCTTTCTTGGCTCTTCATTGTGAGAACCTGGGGTGTGGTGGGGGCATCCTAGAGGTAAAAACTCAAGACCTTGGGTGGGGTAAAATTGGAGTCCCCAGGAATTTCTCACTTGCAAACTAGTGCATACCTAGCCTCCAGCAATTTGCCAAAACTGCCATTTAAATGTTCCCACCAGTTTATGGTTCCAGTGGCTTTTCCAGACAAGCAAATAGCTGTTACTCTCTGGATTTGCCTGTCTCTCCAAATTTTGGGGAGGCAGCTTGCCCTGCAACCTGACTTCCTTGCTAGACCCAAGAAAAGTCATTGATTTTCAGTTTGTTCAAATTTTTCTTGTTCTAAGAATAGGGGTGACAGCTCCCAAGATCTTTACATGTCAGACCTGAACCTAAAAATCTATTTTTTTCTTACACTGATAACTGATGGCTCCAGTATAATCTATTGAATAAACCTTCATTTGACCAATAATTGATAATGTTACCTTCAATTATAATACCTATCTATTTGTATATGTTTATGAATAGTATTGCATCTCTTTTGGATTGCATCTCTCTTGGGACTCTCTTGATTCTGTTGATCTATTTTTTTTTCAAGCCAATTCCATATTATTGTAATTACTTTAGCTTTATTTAGGTCTTGATAATTGGTATTTAAGATTCTTGGTCCAATTGAATTTATTAACTTGTCATGTTCCATGAAAATTCCTGTTGGGATTTTCATTAGAATTACATCACATCAGTAAATTATTGGGAAGAGTTATTTCCAATAATTCCCATCCATGAATACTTTCCATTTACTTCCATTTTCTTTTATGCCCTTTAAAATGTTAATACGGTGAATTCATTAATAGATTTTTAATATTGAATCATTCTTCCATCTTTCTTATAAATTCAATAGAGAAATACACCACATGATTAAAGGCACTAAATTTTATTTTAGAGAAGTGTGTCAATATTTATACATAAGGTTGATATATGCATTTCTTTTCTTATAATGTGCTTGTTTAGTTTGGTGTTTTCTGTCTTAATTAAATTAGTTAGACGGCTCTCTTTATTTTCCCCTCCTCCCTTTTCTGTAGCAGTTTAGATAAGATAAAGATTTTCTTGTCCTTGTAACTTTTTGTCTCCTTGATCTATTGGTTTCTGTGATAAATATGCTGCAGAAACCCCATCCCGAAAAACCCAAACAGCACTCGGAGGAGCGGAGTGGAGGAACACAATTTTATTACACGCAGGCCCAGAGAAGAAAGTCAGTCTCAAAATTCTGGGGCGGGGCCTTGACTTTCATGAGTTTATATAGGGGCTTTACAAGGGCACATTCTTAAGCAAGCAGGTGGGCAGGGTTTACAAAAGCAGAAGCCGGCTAGCAGGCTGCACGATAGGCAGGTGGAATTTCCCACCTGGTCAGGAGCATGCAGGTGGGCAGGGTGGGGTTCTGCTAACGGGAATGCAGGCTTCAGAGATGCACACTGAGACACAGGTGGGCATTCCTTATCAAATATTCTAAATCTTTTAATATGATTGTGAATTAGTAAAGTTTTCCTCTTAGTCTTCCAATAACACTTTAAATATTTGTGACTATTTTTATAGTTATTCATAATTATATTTCCTTATTTAAAGGACTTTTTTCTAAGAAATATGTCCTTTCATCTCTTGATATTTTCCCTCAAATTTTACTTACATGATTTTAATATTACTATACCAGCTTTTCTTTCTTAATATATATACATATGTTTTCTGTTTCTTTTTTCTATTCCTTTTTAGTTAACCTTTTTGTCTTCTAGATAATTCACTTGTAATCAGCATTTGGTAAATGTTATTCTTTGAGTGACCATCAGAGTCTCTGGCTTTTAATGGCCTACATTAATATACAATAATTAACAGTTTAAATGTATTTATCCTTTTTTTCTTTTATCTCATACTCTCTTGGATTACAGTTTCCCTCTACTTGATTAGATATTACACAGCGTATATTTTTATTTACAGCTTACTCAAAATTTTTAATTGCACATTTCCATTTTACTTGCAATCAATCAATAACCCCATTCTCTTGAACAAGAAAAACACACTAGAAGTTTTATCTTTGACATTCCCAATTTTGAGCATCCTGTCTCCAATTATTATTATTCATCTTTATTTTAAATTCCAGAAAAATAACTTTATTTTATGCCTAGTTTATTTCAATCAATATTAATTTCGATTTGCTAACATATTTTAATGTATATATTTTGTCCTCATTTTTAATGGTAATTTATGTGTGTATAAAATTCTAAGTTGAGATATAGTTTTCTCGGCACTTTAAAAATATTACTTCTCTAGTATCTACTATTGCTGAAAAGTCCTACCAGCAGGCTAATTATTCATTTGTAGTAATTGTTCTTTTCTATCAGATAACTTTGAAATCTTTCTCTGCCTCTCTCTCTGTCTGTGTGTCTCTGTTTCTGTCTCTCTCGAGGTAATTTGGAACCTTTTAATATGTCTAGATAGGTTTGTGTTCCTATTTAAACTGCTTAGAACACTGTTTTTACAATCTGAGAATACATCTTTCTAAAATTCTAGGAAATTATTCACCATTATCATTTTGATTATTGTTTTTTTTAAAAGATCTATTTACTTTTCCTTCTTTCTTGGAGCTCTTAAAATATGTATATTTGAGCTTCTTGTTTGAACTTCTATGTCTCTTGTGTTTTCTTTTGTAAGATCTATTTCTATATCTCTTTGTGCTGCATTACTGGTTACTTCTTTAGATTTATTTGCAAAAACCACTATTTTTTCCTCTTTCTATCTACCATCAACTGGTTTACTTTTTTTAATTTTCAAAGAATATGCTCTTCAACCCTAGAATTTCCATTTAATTCTTTTCAAATATGCCTATTTGTTTTGCCTTATATGGCATGCCTTATAATTTTTTCCTTCAAATTGTTCAAGTTTTTTCTGTGTGGGTGAATTCTCCTATTTCTTCCATTACCTGATGCTTTTGAAGACAGTTCGTTTTTTTGAATATTTTGTAATTTTTTTACTAGGAGCCAATGTTCGTGGCACCCTGATAGCAGAATGATATTTTTTCTAAGAAATACACCCTGATTTTATCAACTCCAAGATCACAAGTTTCATTGGATCCCTTTTTCTCTAATATAAATGTAAAAATCTATGCATATCTCACAAGATTCCTTAATTGTTTATTCAATGCTCAAAGCATTTTCTCTTTCCTCCTTCCTCACTGTATTTCTCTCTTTAAACTTCTGCTACACTGAGCTTTTCATCCATTAAATGAGTTCTTTTCCATCTCTCACCTCTGTGTCTTTATACCTTACTTGTACCTCTGTCTGGAATGATTTCTTCCCCCTCTTTGCCGCACTAAATTCTTATCTGAAACTCTTGGGTTTCTGCTGAGATGTTACTTTCTCTATAAAGCCTTTCCAAGTCTCCATAGACCATAATAGTTTCCTTGCTGCCACTGTGAGTCTTCGCACCGAAACATCTATCAATCTACACCATTATTGTCTATATACTTTCTCATCTTCTTCCCTACTAGACTTCAGCTCTTTGAAGGTTGGAATTGCACCTTGTTCTCTTGTATCCCTGGTGTTTAGTATTGTGCTTGACACATAATAGATGCTCATCAGATATTGGTTGAATGGATAGTTAAATGGGTGGTTCTTACCCTTTATAGATGAATGTTAAGAAAAAAGTAATTTATTTGGATCCTGACTATCTAGGCAAAGTCATTTACAAGAGGCTGAATAAGTCTGAGTTAGTGAACGGAATGGATATTAAGGGAGTAAACTTGAGTGTGAGGTTTTAGCATAATTGGTAGGTGGAAGATAACCAAGGATCTGGTTTAGGGCAGCATGCTGAGAATACAAAGGAAGGGGAGAAATGTAGCAGCCTTTTACAAAAGAAACAGCTGGATCTAATGACAGATTTGTTTGCATGAAAAAGGGGGGGAAAGTTAAAGATGGGCAAGCACTAGCTATCCCATTATTATTAACTAACTGTTATCAAACACACACTTTCCACATGACTGGTGGGGCATAAATTGCTACCAAGTTTCTATAAAGTAGTTAGGCATTGTTTCTTCAGTCTTCACATTCTAATACCATTTGACCTACTATTCAATTTTTAGGAATGTATGTCAGGGAAATAATTAGAAACGGGAATAAATATTTATGAACAAATATGTGCATTATTTATGAGAGCAAGAAACTGGAAACCACCTAAATATCCAGTACTATGAAAATGATTATGTAAATTATGATTTATTTTTATGTGAAGACAGAGAATGCAATCATTGAAAATTATATAAAATGCTTGTTGATGATAATGAAAATACTTATGATATAGGCATTAAATAAGCAATGTGAGTTTTATAAATTATATTATCTCAGTTATGTAGAGAAAACTGCTTAGTATAAGACTGAAAGAACACATCTAAAATACTAATGATTGTTGCTTCTGGGTAGAGAGAAAAGGTGATATCTTCCCTGCTTCGCTAAAGATGTCTTTAATTTCTGAATGTTACACCATAAGTTTAGTTTGATAAGCCGGGGGGGGGGGGGGCTTTTAAAATTATTTTTAATAGGGTAATTTGGAAGTACAGACAGTTTTACTCCCAAATTCAAATTCTCTCTCCTCCTCCATTAGGTCTTCTCAAGTTCTCTAAATTAAATAATAACCTCTCCTCTTATACATTTTACTCATTTATTAATGTATCTACTCAACAATCTGTCTGTCATATTCTATACTTTAAATAGGCAAGAAAAAGATAACTAACACATTTTTTTTTGCCATAAAGTAGTTCACAGTTTATGGCCAGGTAAGCAAATAATTAAGAGTGATTAAAAGACAGGCACAATGTCCAGTGAGTTTATTTATATAGTGGCTGTTTTCCTGAGGATGTAGCGTTTGGGTTGGCTTGTAAAGTTTCAGTGGCATTCACCTGTGTCATAACTATCACAATTCTGTGTGTACGCGTTGCCTCAGCATCCATCTCTGGCTAATCCACTTACCTCATCACTTACTTTGGCCTAGTTAATGAACAGTTTTCCAGCCCTGGAGCATAACCTCCCCCAGAGCCCAAACCCACATCTGCGGTCACTTCACCCCAAACCCACAGCTGGTCACAATGATAAACTCGCTACAGCCTTCAGAACCCCGGTGCCTTTTGCTTTGCGCATGCTCGCTTTAAGCTACCCAATCCTTGACTCCCGCAAGAAATCTAACCCCCACCCCTGGAGCACGATAAAGGCACAAGCCCAAGGGCCCCTCTTACTCTGCTGCTGTGCACCCCACATGCCCGTGCAGCCACCGGAGCCGATTGTGCTTCCCATGGACCCCTCTTGGCACCCCCCCTCCCCTCTCTGGGACCTGTGAGTAACAAACTATCTTTTCTCATGCTTTATAGTCTCATAAACCCCGCCCAAAGTTAAAATCCAATTTAAGCAATTCAGAACAACCTGTTCCCAAGAAAAAGCCTCAGGGAGGTAGGTAGGGATTTGTAGCTACGGGTGATAGGAGGGGAGAAGGTCACAGTGCGGTTTTGTTTGGATGGAAGATAGACTATGATTGGGGAGAAATTGGCGTACTTGGGCTGGAGTGATGGGGTCTAGGTACTGGTTTTCCGTAACCTGGTGCTTGCGTTTTAGAGTTTTGTACTGAGTTAGGGAACCACCGAAGGTTTGTTTTTAGTAGAGAATTGGCACTATCTCTTCTTGTTTAATGCCAGGACAATCCAGGTCTGATGCACAGCTTTTGAAAGACTTAGTGCTCAAAAAACGTGGTAGAAGAGGATTTTGACTTTGGGCATGGTTGTGTCCAAGGTGGGCAGAGAAGATCTTAGAGATGTGTAGGAATTGAGAATTGAGGTCCAGGTGATATCTTAGAGCAGAGTTTCCTAAGATTGTTTCATTATTGTTCCCTTAAAGAGCCTTTTTAGATACTTATTTATAATCACCACCATTGAATTTTAATGCCACAGATAAACTTTATATTTGTCTTTATACACAAAAAAATGAGATTTTTTTTTCTTTCCTCCCCTAAGACCAATTTTTGTCCCCCTGATGGCAATATCACCCCGGTTCAGAATGCATAGGTTAGTGCCTTGTAAAACCCACTTGATGTTCAGTTTTTTCATGACCCTTGACATTCTTCTATTTCTTATCTCCCTGACAACTAGGAAGTTGGAGTCTGGTTAGTGATATCCTAGGTGTGGGCAGGCATTAAGGTTAAACCTGGTGCCTGAAAAATCCTGGATGCAGAATCCTATGGTTTTCTGGGTCATTCAGGGAGAAAGCAGATCACGTCAGGACCAACGTTTGGACTCATGGTTTCTAGTAATCGTATCTCCAGCCAGGGACTTAATACCTCTCAGGCAATGAGGAGGCCTTGACTTCACTCTCAATATGTGCATCAACCCATCACCTTGTATGAAGAGTAAACCTATCATAATAGGAGGGCAAAAAACTTCTCTGTTAGTCCTATGGGACAGAAGTAATGCACTTAAGAATCTTTCTGATGCCTCGTCCATGAGATTAATGCTGTAATCCAGTTTATCTGTCTGCTATGTCTCCTTGTGTCTAGGATAAGTCAATAGAGCTTCACTTTTCTAATTGGAATCAGTGTGCTGATGGAGTCAGTCTGTGGAAATGAAAGGTGGCTGCCATAACCTGTTGGGAGCTGAATTAATCCTCTGGGAATGAGGCAGACCTAATTACTCCACTCAGAAAGACCTGGCTTGGCTTCACTTGTGTGGTGGGAAAGAGGCCAACTTCCCATTTGGCTAATCTTTTCTTGAATTGCTTTAAACTCATCTAACATGTCATTGTGAAGGCTTTTCATGTGAATGTGTTATGTTTTTCACGCTTTTATTTGAAAGTATTCTTATATTAAAGGAAAAGGCCAATTTTCCAAACATATATTAAACTGTTTCTTTCCTGTATTTGTCACATGCAGAAGTTTTATGTAGAAGTAATATCTTTTGATACTTAAGTAGATTATTGGGATAAACATGACGTTTAGATCCTTAGAAATCATCCACTCTCACCCAATTATTGCAACTATAACAACAGTAAAATGAGTGCATATCGGGTGTCAGGCACTGTTCTAAGAATGCTATAAATATTTTCTCATTTAATCTTTACAGCAATCTTGGTGTACATGCCATTAATATTCCCTTACACATTAAAATTTAGAAAACTGAGGTACTGAGCATTTAAAAAAACTTTCTAGTGTCACACAGCAAGTAGGTGTCAGAGCCAAGTTTGAAATTCAGGCAGTCCAACTCCAGAACTGGGTTGCCACATAAAATACAGGACAGAGTTAAATATGAATGTCAGAAAACAATAATTTTTTGTGCCTATGTCTCATATATTGTATTTAAATACTACAAATGACTTGTTTATCTGAATTTCAGATTTAACTTGGTGTTCTCTTTAAGTTTTTTTGTTCTGTCTTTGTTTTGCTTTTGCTGAATCTAGCAATCCTATCCAGCACCGATTTTTCTTAAGCACTCTGCTATACTTCTACTCTACACCTGAACAAGTAAGGGCACTGAGTCCCAGAAGGAAAAAATCCCTGCATAACCTAAGTCCCACAGCTGATTAGTGGCAGGCTAGATTCAGATCCCAGGTTATGATGCTCAGTTGAGTGCTACCGCAAAGCATACTGAGTGACTCTGGGTCTCTGTCTGAGCAGACACACATCTGTACTTGACCATGCCGAATCTCACTAGTTATTAATGGCATATACCTGGAACATAGCTGGCCTATTGTTTGGAGGGTGGGCATTCATCACTTAACAAATGTGATATTTACATACACTCATACAGAGATACATTTCTTATTTTTGTGGTCCATCGAATTAAATGTTTTGCTGAAATAATTTAAGTGATGACATCACAACTAGCACAGAATAGATTGCAATGCAGAATGTTGCTTAATAAAGACTTTTGGCTCCAAATTTAACTTTTTTCTCTATTCGTGTGCTTTACCTCATAGTGATTCAAACAACTACATTTTGATCCTAGCTGGCCATTAATATTTCTTAGACCTTGGACAAACTTGATGCTGTTTTCTTAATTCTATCCTCTATAAAGTAAACAATGGGATCAGGTCTTTCTTTCCCAAAGCTCATTTCATCCATGATGTTCTGTGGTTATAGGATATGGAGATTGACTGACTCGGATGCATCCTTCATGGTTTTGTAACCAGCATTGTGATGCCCCTCTTGGAGCAGTGTTGGCTTCGTTTCTGCTGGGGATCAGTCCCTTCATTGTTCAGTCAGCCCTAAGTTGGCTGCTTAAATCTGCCAGTTTGTTCTCTTTATGGCTATAAGAATGTAATTAATGATTGATCACCTTTCCTTCAGGATTGTGCATGTTGCTGGGCAATAGAAGGTTAATACATTCTTTCATATCCATCGACTGATTGGACAAGCTGAAGACCATTTGACCCAAATCCACCTTTCTCTGCTCTTTTTGTCACTACTCAATATAATCTTCCACACATACAAGCTGTTTTCTCTTACCTAAATGTCATGCAGTGTTTGCCCTTGTCCATTTACCTGTACTATTTGTAGTATTCTGTCCTCCTTGGTTGACAATAAAAGCTCACCTTTTAGCATTGCTTACTACTTGCCAGGCACTTTCATACATTAACTTGTTTAATTGTCACAACAACCCAAAGAGGTAGATGGCATTATTATCCGCATCTTCCAGGCGTGGGAACCGAGGTACTGAGAGAGTGAGCAACTTCACCAAGGTTGCGTAGCTAGCTACAGTGCCAGGGTTCCGATGCAGCTAATCTAGTTCTGAATGCCACAAACATCAGACTGCCCCAGGAAAATGAGTTTCTACCCATATCCTAATCTCTGGAACCTGGCAAGCCATCAGTATATTACCTTCAATGGAAAAAGGGACTTTGCTAATGTGATTAAGGATCTTGAGATGAAGAAATTTTCCTGGACTGTTCAGAAGGGTCGAATGTAATCACAAGGGTACTTGCAAAAGGGAGGCAGGAGGTCGAGTTCAGTAGTAGGAGATGTGGCAATGGAGGCGAGAGGCTGGAGTGATGTGAGGAAAGGGGCGTAACCTAAAGAACAGGTGTCCACTATGTGGAGCGAGTTCCTCTATGGTGTGTTGTAGGGACACAGGCTCAGACACAACAGAAACATTCAGCAAATGACTGCTTTTTTACACAGCACAGAGAGTCCAGGAGAAGAGGGGGAAAGATCCTACAGTGGCCAACTGCCCTGGTCAAGGTAATTGGATGGCAGCCTCCATGCCCACTTGGTGTCAGAGGAGAGAGATTCCCCTGGGGGGAAGGGCCCCTGCCACTGATCAAAAGCATGTATCAAGTTACCTTTGTGCAGAAGTCCTGCCCTGATAAGCAGCTGGGGCTGCTTGATCCTGGTTTTAGGGTTTAAGTTATGGTGGGGCCTTCTCTTTAGACCTATCATCTCCCCCTGGGCTTTGTCATTGAAATATCTGCACATAATAGAAGAGGAGGCAGCAGGTAGGTGAGGCCTGGGAGATGGCTCTAGGTGTGTCTGTGACTTCTCCAGTGCTCCAGGAGCTGAAAAGGCAAGGGGTGCTTCTCCCCTAGAGCTTCTAGAAGAAAAACAACCCTGCTGACATCTTGATTTTTTTTTAAGACTGCTGACATCCTTAACTGTATAACTAGAAGAGAATAAATTTGCATTTTTCTAAGCCACAGAATTTGTAGTAATTTGTTACAGCAGCAATAGGAAACCAATCCATCATACTACAAGACCCAAATGCAAAGATTCTTCTATTGTTAGGGTTTCCTTGAGGCCTGGAGGCAGAGTTTGGCTGCTCCGCTGTGTGTGGTTCTTCTTAGCCATTATTTGTTATACTTACTTGTTTATACATCAGTCTTCTTGGCACTGAGGACTTGCCAATCTGATTCCTAAGCTTCTGCCCTGTTACCTAATATATAAATATAATAAGTGTTTGTTTTTTTATTGAATGAATGAATGGAGAGGGAAAGGAAATGACACACTGGGTGAAGCCTTATGGTAGCAATTTAGCTTAAGGAGTGTTAAATAAAAATTAGAGAAAAATGTGGTTAGACCGCAGTTTTATTGAATTAGTTCATGATTTTGGGAGATTCCAATTGCTGTGAGGTAGAGAGGAATTCTGCACAGAGAGAGCAGTGAGTTTTTATAGACAGAACAGGGAAGTACATTGGGAGGAAATCTTCATTGGTTAATGCAGACTACATTTCCTAACATGGCTGGTGCAAAGGATAGCTTAGAGATGAGGAGGTTGGCAAGCATGAGAATAGGGAGCTGCTGATAGCTGATTGGCTGACTTAAATTCCGCTTTCTTGGGTGAGCAGGGCATTCAGAGGGAATATAAATTTACTTAGCTTGTTGTTTTGTTTTGTTGATATGGTTCTTAATGGGGGGTATCTCCATTTGGGCCTACTAGATTTTATTTATCAGGAGTATAGAATGGTATGAGAAAGAGAAGAAAATTAAAGACAAAACACTATACTTAACTCTATAAAGAGAGTATAAAGAAAGTAGGGAAAAACCAGTTCCAAATTACCTATTTCCTGGAATTAGAAAAGCCATTATGCAGAGCAGAATTAAGTATTATCAGCACACATCCAATCTGGGTACCAGTTAGAAGTACCCTATTTAATGGTTATATAATAGCCACAAATGTAACTTTTAAATTTTCTAGTAGCCGTATGTAATGGTTTGAGTTTGATTTAATTATGAATTCCAAAAATATAGATTAGATTATGTTTGTAAACTAATCTGTTCATCTGGGCATGATTAAGTTATGAGTAGGGTGTTAACTGCCACGTCAGTGAGACGTTGAACCCCATCCCTCGTTGGGCGTGGTCTCAAGTATAAAAGGCTAGATAAGAGGAAACAGAGAAAAAGCAGATTGAGAGAAGCAGAGACTTAGAAAAGCAGATTGGAGAAGCAGTTCTGGTGTTGGAGTGAGCCGATCGCCGGATAGTCTACAGCTGCCTTGTGGAGAGACACAACGCATAGAAAGCCTCATGGTCTACAGCTGAACTTGTGGTGAAAGCAGAAGCTAAGCCCGGAGAGAAACGCAGCCCCGGGAACAAAGGAATCCGGAAGCCTGAACCCTGGAGACGTCGGCAGCCATCTTTCTCCAACACGTGGACTTTGGTATGGGAAGAAATTTCTGTTTGTGGCCTGGTAACTGTAAGCTTCTAC
>PVKH010005948.1:0-21504 GCA_004027955.1 Chaetophractus vellerosus
GTCTGCCCGCTAGGAGAGGTCCCCGGGAACCGAACCCAGGGCCTCCCATGTGGTTTCCCAGCGAGCTCTTTATCCACTGAGCTATCTAGCCGGGCCCTTGACTTCTTTGACTTATGAAAATGACAGTTTCACAAGATTCAACCTAATATTAATATCCTTGCTTATTTACCTTGGTGTCAGAATTCCATTAACCTAAACTATTTTACCAAAAGTATACTCAGATCTCAGGAATATTATCTATATTAGCCATGATAAAGAAGTACTTTGTGTGGCCTCAACAGGCTCTGGGGCAAAATGAACCCATGAATTTCACCCCATAGATAAATTTAGGGATGTTCTCAAACTCTTACACATGATCTATAAATTAAGGCAAGAGATCAAAGCTAAAGGAATGAAATAACAAACATTGCGAGGGCTGACATTATAGTGGGGAGAGACAGAAAAACCAAAAAAGAAAAAAAGGCAAAAGCACTCCATAAATATAACAATATAGGGTGCTTTGGTATGTGGGCCAACAGCCTGTTACATGGCTGTACTCTACTGGGATATCACTACAGTACAGTAGTATATTTGCAGTGCTGGACTATGTGTCATTGAGTCAAGTTTAAAACTAACTCTGATAGCTCTAACAGTCTTTCTATGAGAATTTTTTTCTTCAGGTTTCTGTACTAAATAACCTCGGGATATTTCACTTCACTCCCCAGCCCTTCTGGATATATTGAAGAGTACTTTAACAAATGATTAGGGGGGTTGGGTATATATTATATCTCCCTCCTTTAGTAAAACAATAAGAACTAAACCATATTGCTTTATTTTTAGATTTTCAGGGACGAAGTTATTTTTAAAAAGTTATTATGCAAGCAATATGTAAATATTAAAAAATTAGAAAAACCAATATTTTTAAAGCTCTGAATAAAATTCTGGATGTCTCTTTTAACAATGTAGACCTGATATATGAGGCAAATACTATGAAAGTAGGTCTCTTGTATCATCCTGTTCTCTTCTGTATCCTCAACACCTAGCGCAGGGCCTGGTACATATTTAGCCTGGTACATTCATATAGAATGAATGAATGAGTGAGTGAATGAATGAGTATGTGAATGGATAATAAATGAAATTCTAAGGTATTACATTCCTATTTGGGTATTCTTTTAGCATCTATAATATCTTATTAAACATCTTTTGTGCACAAAAAATTGTTCAGTGCAAACTGCTCAGTTTCCTCACCTGGCAAATGAGGGGCTGGACAAGGAGTTTCTAGCAGGAATGTTCCATAGTCTTGTAAACAGCCTGGCCTGCTGTCTGAAGAAAGGAGTGAGCAGTAGAGTTTCTTTTAGATTTCTTAAAACATTGATTGGTAAGCTAAGACCACTACTGTCTGGCTGAGTTCAGAAATGGCCTTGAGCCACATATGATCTTGATTGATGATGACTTTTTACTGGTCTCTCTCCAACTGCTGAGTAAATTTCACCTTAGGGTTTGTGTGTCACTTGTTCTGCTCTCCTGACAAAATCCAAAGGAAGTCATTTTTTGGCAAGTACAAATTCTCCCCAATTGTGCCAAAGAGAATTATTCATTACCATTTTATGGAAAGCCCAAATCAAATTTCCAGGAGGGCTGGATTCTGCTGGCTCACTGGATTTTTTTTGGGGGGTGGGGGGTGGGCATCAACTTTATTCTCCCCAGTAATCATATGCATAACCAAAAGCCTTTGGAATTTCAAGTGGAGTGTTTTTATCATTTGACATCTCCTGAAGATAGGAATTATGGTTTTAAGTAAAAATACCTGAGAAAAGGAGACATGTTTTGTAGGGTTTGAGATACTAATTTTTCTCTGCTTTTGCTTTAAACACTTGTATTATGTGCTACTTGGCCAAAAACCAGTTATAAAAATAGCCTACTTCTAGCTCTGCATGGTCTAACATGGTAGCCACTGGTCATGTCTAGGTATTTAAATTAAATTAAATTAAATTAAAAGTTCAATTCCTCAGTTGCACTAGCCACATTACAAGGGCTCAATAGCCACATGTAGCTAGTGGCTACCATATTGGACAGCACAGATATATAATATTTCTAACATCACAGAAAGTTCTATTGGATAGCATTATTCTAATTTTTTAAAGGACACAGAATAATCAAATATTTGAGCTTTTAATTTTAGAAATGTCTTGTGGCCGAAGATGGGAAAAGGACTCACCAGACTTTTATTTATTCAACACCTATTTATTGAGTCAAAATGACTTCCCAAGGTATTATTGTAAAATATTCTTGGAGATTTAGAGCCCCTGTCTCCTGCTAGACAGGTGATGTTGTGTCCCAGATTGGCTACTGGGAAAGGCCAAAAGCTCTGGGGAAGCCTCAGGCACTGCCAAAGAAAGAGTTCTCTAAGACAATTCCCTCTCATCCCAATTATCCTTCTCTTGATGCTGAGGAATTCAGACCTAATATTTTAAATATAAACCAAAGCATTTTAGAAGTTCTGGGGAGTTTTGGCACCACATTTTCCCTGGGTTGTTCATCAAATTTCCATGATTGTCCAGTCACGAAGTGAATGGGGGCCAACATAGATCCTCCAGGCCCAGCCTTCCTCTTAGGTGCATGCAAACTACTCTAGAAATTTAGAGGCATAGCACAGCCAGCTCAGCACTAGCTGCTATATAATCAGTGAGTTCAAGCAACAGATCATTTTGGGGAACCACTGGTACAGTACTAATTCAACCAATAATTAAGGCATATTCAGTGAGTAAGAAAGTGCTTATATTCCAATTCTTTCCTTCTCTGTTCACTGAATTATCCTGTGAAAATAAATATTTTTGAAAGAAAAATTTCTAACTTTCAATATTTAAAAAATCAGTTACAATACTATACTTGTTAAAGGATAATTATATTTTAAAAGGTTATAATCATGACTTTCATACACATGTAAAATGAACACTTGTCTCAGTTTCCTGGCTGCTAAAACAAATGCCACACAATGGGTTGGCTTAACAACAGGAATTTATTGGCTCATGATTTCAGAAGCCAGAAGCTGTGCTTCCTCCCAGGGGCTATATCTTCTGTCTGGCCAGCAATCTTTGGGGTTTCGTGGCTTTTCTGTCACATGACAATGAACATGGTAGCATCATTTCTTCTGGGTTCCATTGACTTCCAGCTTCTTACTTCTCCCATGGCTTCTCTCTTTCTGTGTCTAATTTCCTTTGCTTAGAAGTAGTTCACCATATTGGATTAAGGCCCACACTTACTCAGTTTGGACACCCCTTCAAAAGTCCTATTTACAGATGGGTTCACACACACAGAACCAGGGATTGGCACCTGACCATACCTTCTGTGGGGGGCACTTGTCAAAGAACTTATTAATTAATGAGAGAACCAGTAAGGTGTTACAACCAATTCAAAAGAGAATCTCAAAATCAAACAAGCATATAAGTCCACAAGGAATACTGAAATATATTTGCTTAGTAGGTGCAAAACAGGTCAATAGCCACAGGGTAATAATCAATTGCATTCCACCAGATGCAATATGCATTTTAATGGACAAGAGTCACTTGCATTACCATTAGTTTTCTACAATTTAGAGAGTTGTAAATTTGTTCAAAAGATAATGAAAAGTTATAGAGTCAGATAACCTAGAAGAGTATGTTGTAAACAATGTATAGTTTTCCACTGAAGGTGTCCAGTAGTCATTTTGGCTCATTTCAAAATCTTTCATTATTTTCCCTGGTAAATTAGATCTTTATAGGTTACAGTCTCTGTGGTTATGTTCCATTTGATTTACCTGGCCATTTCCTTAAGTTCACCTTGTTTGAGGGATACCTGATCAGCTTTCCTCCTTCCTTGGTTAAATAGAACAGGAAAAAAAAACATAAACTTGTATCCAATTGAATATTGCAAGTTAAGAGTATGGAAAGGGTACAAATGGGCTGGATAGCTAAAGGGAGAGGCAGAAGGAGGAGGAGGAGGAGGAAGATGGATAAAGGAGGAGAAGAAAAGATTAAATAATTTATATCACAATTTCATAGATGTTGCAATTACAGAAGTAAGCCTTTTTTTAATTACCTGATTTCCTTGCTTCTGACTCCTTGGTTTTCAGAGACAATCTTAATTTACTAACACCTTTTTTAGAAGATAAAAAATTTTACAAAGGAAAAAGTATACACGTCTTTAAAAATAGCACAATGGAGTATATTTATTCATACCATTGAATATTATTCCTTCAGTAACCAAAAATTTAAGTCTAAGCCTTAACATTTTTATGAATCACTTTTCACCATAATTTGTCATACATATGACATTTGATACTTTTCATAATGGAAACCTTTTTAGCTCTTTTGTGATTGAAAACCTAATTTGAAGACATTTCAAAGAATACTGAGGTAGGTATTCTCTGTTTTTCTCATTTGTTTATTTGGGTAGTCTACCCTCACACTCCTGCCTCCCTATGCACTCTAATTTAATTATATACCTCTGGATGTTATTCAAGTAATTTTGAAAGTTACTGGGGGGGAAAAGGATGTGGCTCCCGTCTACCGTATAGAAGGTCCAGGGTTCAATCCCCGGGGCCTCCTGGTGAGAGGCAAGCTGGCCCACATGGAGAGCTGGCCTGTGCAGGAGTGCTGGCGCAGCAATATGACGCAACAAAAAAAGATACAGAGGAGAGACAATAAGAGATGCAGCAGACCGGGGAGCTGAGGTGGTGTAAGAGATTGAGTGCCTCTCTTCTACTCCAGAACGTCCGAGGATTGGTTTCCAGTGCTGCCTAAGGAGAAGACGAGCAGACACAGAAGAACACACAGAGAGCAAACAGCGAGCTAAAAACAATGGGGGGGAGGGGGCATAAATAAATAAATAAAACTTTTTTCCCTCCAGGTCTCAAATTTATTTATTTTTGACTGTTAAAATGTTTAATGCAGCATTATGTTAAAATATGTAAATATGTCTAGGAAAAATAGAAGATAGTGTTTAGACTTAGATACGATCATTAAAAACCCAATATATTAGCCAGATTATTCTAGGCTATAGATTTTTTTTAAACTTTATTTTGTACATTTAATAATTGAAATATAAACAATTAAAAACTAAAAAGTAAACATGAATAAATACATACATTTCTCAATTAAATGTACTGGATACATATAATTTTTTTTAATCAAACAATATTTTACACAATATATTTGGTTCATAGTAATGCAGCCATATAGTATTTGTCCTTTTGTGTCTGGCTTGCTTCATTCAACATAATGTCTTCCAGGTTCATCCATGTTGTCACATGCTTTACGACTTCTTTTCTTCTTACAGCTGAGTAATACTCCATCGTGTGAATAGACCAGAGTTTGTTTATCCAATCATCTGTTGATGGACACCTGGGTTTTTTCCAACTTTTGGCAATTGTAAATAGTGTTGCTATAAACATCGGTGTGCAGATGTCTGTTCGTGTCACTGCTCTCAGTTCTTCTGGGTATATGCCCAGTAGTGGTATTACCAGGTCACGTGGAAAGTCTATATTCACTTTCTTTAGGGACTGCCAAACAGTCCTCCACAGTGGCTGTACCATTCTACATTCCCAACAGCAGTGAAGAAGTATTCCTAGTTTTCCACATCCTCTCCAACACTTGTAGTTCTCTGTCTTTTTAATAGTGGCCATTCTGATAGGTGTGAAATGATATCTCATTGTAGTTTTGATTTGCATTTCCCTAATCATTAGTGACATTGAGAATTTCTTCATGTATTTTTTTGCCAGTAAATAAATCTTTTAAAAAAAGAAAGTTATTTGGAAGTGTTTGGCAGTTCAGCACCTGAGCAATAGTCTTTCACAAAGCATGCATGGGTCACTCACCTTTCCTAGTTTTGAAAGCACTTTGATTTATTCTGCATGATTTGGCAGAATTAAATTCTTCTGCCTTTAATTGCAGTGCTTAGCATCCAACAGATGGTTCTTTTGTATATATCCCAGGGACAAAAGATTTAACTACTTGCATGTGTTTTCTATTCTTGGGTTCTTTACAAGCATTTTCTTGTATTACAAGAAAATAAGTTGGTTGTTTTTCAAGTGGTGAATATTTGGATCACTTATAGCAGATTTACATCTTTTGGTACCCTTTCTGTTCTTTTCTGCATACAAAGTACCTTTTCTTTATAGTGCTGACATAGAGAATAACTCAGAATCCAAGTGTAAACAACTCAGCTGTGTGAGACACCAGTGGCAGTAACATAACTGAGGGAACAATGGTAAACAAGAGTTCATACTTGACTAGGCTATGACACTTGCACAGTAAATGACAACTGTATGACAACTTACCTCTCTTCCTGATGACTAGCAGGTTTCTTTTGACATGGATTATAAGATTTTATCCCAATTTCAAAAAAAAACTGGGAGAGGGAGGGTTGGAGGAACACCATGCAGCATAGAATTATGGAAATTTGCCAAGCCAGTGTAGATTGTTTCAAAAGATAGATTGACTCCCTTTCTCTAATAAATTCTTGGCAAATTTCCCAGCTTCATTGCCACTGATCTAGCATAACCCTTTTTCTTAGAAAACAGGGAAATGAAGGCCTGGAGACCTCAATCTGTTCCAAATTTCACAGTGAGCTAGTGGTAATCAAAATTAGAGCAATGGTTTCCAAACACCCAGTGCCTGGTCATGATAAAGCTATCACCATTCTATGGCAAAATGATAAAAAAAAAAAAAATGTAGTGAATCTTCCATGAGTCCTATTTTCATGTTAATGTGTTCTTTCTTTTGTGTGATTGTAGGTGGCATTATATTTGATTTTTTTTTTTTGCCCCCATGCCCCATGTACTTACTTAGCAAATTAAAAAAAAATAGCAATCTTATGTTGGCTACTCCAATTAAAAAATTTACTGGTCCTTTACATGTAAAAGTCTGGGAATTGACAGGCTTGAGGACTTCTGCTCAGGTTTGTTTGCATCAAGCATTGCTCCATAGTTTTTTTCATATGACTTCATAGGGTTTGGAGTAGTGTTTGCTGGAGAAAGGACCTCTTTAGCCATTTTTCTCAGCTGCTATAGAGCACTTCACTTCTTTTCTCAACTCACAATTAGAGTTTTATTTTTAAATTCAAGTAATTGGATTATCAAAAAATGCAACATGATGCATTTGTGAATGGTTGATCTCTCTATATAAGATTAATAGAAAGTTTATTTAAGTTTGTAAAATTATTCTGGCTTTTAGTTTGTCCCTCCTCATACCACAATTACAAGAAGATTTAGTTCCCAGTTTTAATCAAGTGCTTTCTAAAACAGTTCACAAATACAACACACACACTCACTCAAGCATACAATCCACCCTCCCACTGATAACAGGGAGGAGAAATGCAAAAATTAGTGGTAGTTTATTCATAGCTCAACTATTTTGGCCTTTTCTGGTGCAACAGCAATATCTATTACTATTCTAGTATCATTATTTTGCCTTTTTGTGTAAAGGCAAAATAATGAATCTGCAAAGTAATACTCCATGTGAGAGTAGCTCATTTTAGAATATATTGGCTATTATGATAAATGATGAGGCCCTACCATTCCTTAGACTAATGTTAGTACATTAACGTTTGGGTACCACCTCTTGTGATTTTTTAAGATCATGTACTTGTTTGCTAATGTACCACATGTCCAGCCAGTGCATTGTTCCAGCATTGGTGACACTGCCACTTTGTCAGGCTGGAAAGATGATCTCAGACTCAATGAGGAAACACTTATCAAAAGGAATAAAAAATGAAAATAAGCTACTACCTGTGGGTTCAAATTAATTCAGCCACAAGAACTTGGAAGCAGCAGCCACTCATGCTGTTCCTTTTAATGCAGTATTGTGAAATTTTACTTCTCCACGCTATATTAATTCAACAAATATTTATTTGGCACCTACTCTGTTGCTTTAGTTTGCCAAGCTGCTGTGACAAATACTACAGAATGGGTTGGCTTAAATAACAGGAATTTATTGTTCTGTGGTTTTGAGGCTAGTAGAAGTAAAAAATTGAGGTATCAGTGAGGTGATGCTTTCTCCTGAAAGTCCATAATATTCTGGTGCTAGCTGCCAGCAATCCCTGTGGGTCATTGGCTTGTAGCCCTGTCTCACATCACATGATGATGATGTCCTTTCCTTTCTCTTTTGGGTTCCTGCTGACTTCCAGCTTCTCCCTGTGGCCTTCTCTGACTCTGGCTTCAGGGTTCTTTCTCTTTAGGAGGCCTTAAGAAATCTGGAGTAAGATGCAACCTCATTCAGTTGGGCTACATCTTTACAAAATAACCTCTTCAAGAAATCCTGTTTATAAGGGGTTCACACTCACAGGAGAGTGGATTATGATCAAGAATGTTTCTAAATTGGGGTACATAATTCAATCTACTGAATTTGTGTAACACATTGGGTGCTTATTCTACTGTATTCTAAGTTGTACGCAGATGAGTAGACTTCCACTTGTGCCTTCAACAAGCCTAGGAAAAGAGATGGTACATTTATGGAATTATCTGTAATAGAAGGAAGTGGTGGCATGTGCTATGAGAGAGGTAAAGATAAAGTGTGACAGGACTTTAGAGAAGGAGGAAATCACTTTTTAAAATGGAGAACCAGGAGGGTCTTCCTGGAGGAGATGGAATTGGAACAGAACCTTGAGGAATGGTTAGGATTTGAACATAAGGGTCTTCACTGGGTATTTCTAGAAAAAGAACTGCACAATCTAGCAACAGGAGAGGGAAATTATGAGATATGTCTTGCAAAGGGGAGTCTGGCAGGCATTGCAGGACACATGAAAGAAAGTAGTTAGTAGAAAGTTATGTTGGGTCACAGTGCAGAATGTTGTGTTCCAGGCTATGGAGTTTAGGCTTCATTCTGTTAGGCATTAGGGAGTTCCTGGGGTTTGTTAAATATGGGAATAAACTGGTCTATTAGTTTCCTAGTACTACCATTACAAAGTTCCACAAACTCGATGGCTTTAAGTAACAGAAATTTGTTCTCTCACAGTTCTGGAGACTAGAAGTCTGAAATCAAGTTGCCAGCAGGGCTATGTTCTCAGAGTCTCTTGGGGAGGATCCTTCCTTGCCTCTTCCTTTTTCTGGTGTTTGCTAGCAATCCTTGGAATTCCTTGGCTTATAGATGCATTTCTCCAATCACTGCCTCTGTTGTCATGTGGCATTTTCCCTGCTTTTCTCTGTGTCCAAATTTCCCTCATCTTACCAGGACATCAGAATAGGGTCCATCTTAACTTGATTACATTTTAACTTGATTACATTTCCAAATAAGGGCACATTCACACGTATTGGGGATTAGGACTTCAACTTATCTTGGGGGGAGGGGCACACAATTCAACCCACACCACCTGGTCAGAATGGGATATCAAGGCAATTTACTCAGTGGCTATATATGTATTGATTGAAGAGAACAGTAGCCAGGAGTTCAGGGAATGCTTGGGAGCTTTGGCAATGGTTCTTGAGAAACCACTGAGAAAGCACTGAGAAGGAGAACTGCAGTTCTGGTATGGGAATGCCTGTGGGATGATGAATGGGAAATATGCTGGAGAGACAGAATGGAATAAGTATTGACAATTTGTTGAACATGAGGGAAAAAGAGATGGAGAAGGGTCAATGGCTTAATGTGTTTTTTTTTGTTTGGTTGTTTTTTTTTAAGATTTTATTTTATTTATTTATTTATTACATATCCTCCCCCCTTTTCTGCTTATTCTTGCTGTGTTCATTTTTTTGTGTGTGTGTTCTTCTGTGTCTGCTTGTCTCCTCCCACTGCGGTGACCCGCCGAGTCAGCTCACCGCGCGGCAGCCTTCCTGTTCGTGGCGGCTTGCCCTGCCCACGGCGGCTTGCCCTGCCTGTGGCGGCTTGCCTTCTCAAGGCTGTCTGCCCGCTCGAGGAGGCCCCGGGTTCAGCTCCTATATGGTAAACTGGCGCCCTACCAACTGGGCTACAGCCGGCCCTCAATGGCTTAATGTTTTAAGAAAAGGGATGGGTTTGAAAGATAAGGAGTTTTCTTTGTGCCAACTTGACTTTGCAGTGTTTGAAGGAGTCAGAGATTAAATATCCTAAGAACAATTAGCAATACACAGCAGTAAAAAGATAGACATTGGAACGATATGACAACAAAAAGCCCAATGTCAAAACGGTTGGAGCAAGTAATGGCTTTAGAGTAATAACATTGAATATTAATGGCTTGAACTCCCCAATCAAAAGACATAGACTAATAGAATGGATTAAAAAATATAAGCCATCTATATGTTGTCTACAAGAGACTCACCTCAGATGTAAGTATATAACCAGGTTGAAAGTAAAAGGTTGGAAAAAGATATTCCATGCAAATAGTAACCAAAAAGAGCTGGAGTAGCGATACTTACATCTGACAAAATAGATTTTAAATACAAAACTGTTATAAGGGATGAAGAAAGTCATTATGTATTAGTAAAAGGGGCAGTTCAGCAAGAAGAAATAACTATACTAAATATTTATGCACCTAACCTCAGTTCCTCAAGATACATGAGGCACAAATTGGCAAACTGAAGGGAGAAATAGATGTCTCTACAATAATAGTTAGAGACTTCAAGACACCATTCTCAGTATTTGTCAGAAAATCTGGACAGAGAAAAAATAAAGATACAGAGAACTTGAATAATATGATAAATGAACTAGACTTAACAGACATCTATAGAACATTACACCCGAAAACAGCAAGATATACATTCTTTTCAAGTGCTCATGATCGTTCTTCAAGATAGACCATATATTGGGTCACAAGAAAAGTCTCCATAAATTTAAAAAGATTGAAATTATTTAAAACAGTTTCTCTGATCATAAGGTAATGAAGCTGGAACTCAATAATAGACATAAAAGGGGAAAATTCATAAATATATAGAGATTAAGCAACACACTCTTAAATAATTAGTGAATTAGCAAATATCTTGAGATGAATGAAAATGAGAACACAACATATCAAAGCCTATGGGACACTGCAAAGGCAGTGTTGAGAGGGAAATTTATAGCCCTCTATGCTTACATTAAAAAAGAAGAAAGAGCTAAAATTGAAGATCTAACTGCACACCTGGAGAAACTAGAAGAAGAACAGCAAACTAATCTCAAGCCAAGCCAAAGGAAAGAAATAATGAAGATCAGAGCAGAAATAAATGAAATTGAGAACAACAACAGCAAAAAAAAAAAAAAAAAGAGAGAATCAACAAAACCAAAAGTTGAATCTTTAAGAAGAGCAACAAAATTGACCAACCCTTAGCTAGACTGACAAAGGAAAAAGAGAAAAGGTGCAAATAAATAAAATCAGAAATGACAGGGGGGGACATTGCTACTGACCCTGCAGAAATAAGAGAGATCATAAGAGGATAATATGAACAACTGTATACCAAAAAACTAGACAATATAGATGAGATGGGCAATTGCCTAGAAACACACTAATCATCTACACTGACCCTACAAGAAATAGAAGACCTCAACAAACCAATCACAAGTAAAGAGATTGAAACAGTCATCAAAAAAACTCCCAAAGATGAAAAGCCCAGGACCAAATGGCTTTACAGGTGAATTCTACTGATCGTTCAAAGACAACCTAATACCTATCTTGCTCAAGCTCTTCCAAAAAAATTGAACAAAAAAGAATGCTACCAAGCTCATTCTATAAAGCCAACATCACTCTAATACCAAAACCAGATAAAGATACTACAAAAAAAGAAAATTTCAGACCAATATATCTAATGAATATAGATGCAAAAATCCTCAACAACAGATTTGCAAACTGAATCCAAAAGCACATTAAAAGAATTATACACCATGATAAAGTGGGTTTTATCCCAGGTATGCCAGGGTGGTTCAACACAAGAAAATGAATTAGCGTAATAAACTACAATGATAAATTGAAGAAGAAAAATCATATGATCATCTCTATTGATGCAGAAAAGGCATTTGACAAAATACAGCCCCCTTTATTGATAAAAAACACTCCAAAAGATAGGAATAGAAGGAAGATTTCTCAATATGGTAAAGTGCATCTATGAAAAACCTTCAGCTAGCATTGTACTCAAGGTGAAAGACCAAAAGCTTTTCCCCTGAGATCAGGAACAAGATAAGGATGCCCACTGTCACCATTATTATTCAATATTGTGGTAGAAATTCTAGCTAGAGCAATTAGCCTAGACAATGAAATAAAAGGCACCTAAATAGGGGGCCGGCTATAGCCCAGTGGATAGGGTGCCAGTTCACCACATGGGAGGCTCTGCGTTAGGTTCCCGGGGGCCTCTCCGAGCGGGCAGACCGCCTTGAGAGGGCAAGCTGCCATTGGCGGGGCAGAGCCGCCATGGGTGGGGCAGAGCCGCCGTGGGCAGGGCAAAGCCACCACGGGCAGGGCAAGTCGCCCGCGAGTAGAGCAGAGCCACCCGCGAGCAGAACAGAGCCGAGCCGCCCACGAGCTGGGCAAGCCACCTGCGCGGTGAGCTGACTCGGCACGTCGCCGCAACGGGGGGAGACAAAGCAGACACAGAACAACGCAAAAAAAAATGAACACAGCAAGAACAAGCAGAAAGGGGGGGATATGTAACCACAAAAATAAAATAAAATAAATAAATAATTAAAAGGCACCTAAATAGAAAAGGAAGAAATAAAACTTTCACTATTCACTGATAACATAATTCTATATTTAGAAAACCCTGAAAAATCCACAACAAATCTACTAGAATTAATAGACAAGTTCAGCAAAATGGCAGGATACAAGATTAATATGCAAAAATCAATAACATATATAGACCTACTGATGTGCAATCTGAGGAGGAAATCAGGAAAAAAATTCCTTTGATAAAGGCAACTAAAACAATAGAATATTTAGGAGTAAAGTTAACCAAGGACATAAAGGGTCTGTATTCACAAAACAACAAAACATTGCTAAAAGAAACCAAAGAAGACTTAAATAAATGGAAGGACATTCTGTGTTCATGGATTAGAAGACTAATATTGTTAAGATGTCAATTCTACCCAAATTGATTTACAGATTCAATGCAATCCCAATAAAATCCCAACAGCCTTTTTTGCAGAAATCAAAAAGCCAATATTCACATTTATTTGGTAGGGTAAGAGGCCCCAAATAGCAAAAAAATGTCTTTAAAAAGAAGAACAAAATTGGAGGACTCTCACTTTCTGACTTTAAAGAATATTACTTAGCTACAGTGGTAAAAACAGCATGGTGCTGATGTAAGGACAGCAGATTGACCAATGGAACTGAATCAAGAACTCAGAAATTGACCTTCACATCTACAGTCAAGTGATTTTTGACAAGGCTGCTAAGCCCACCCAGTTGGGCCAGAACAGTCTATTCAACAAATGGTGTTGGGAGAACTGGATAGCCTTATCCAAAAGAAAGAAAGAGGACCCCTATCTCACACTTTATACAAAAATTAACTCAAAATGTGTCAAGGGCCAAAATATAAAAACAACAACCATAAAACTCCTAGAAGAAAATGTAGGGAAACATCCTCAAGGTTTTTTGGTAGGCAGTAGTTTCTTAAACCTTATACACAAAGTACGAGCAACAGCAACAAAATAGGTAAATGGGACCTCCTCAAAATTCAACACTCCTGCACATCAAAGGACTTTATGAAAGGACTTTGTCAAAAGGGTGAAAAGGCAACCAACTCAGTGGGAGAAAATATTTGGCAATCACATACCTGATAAGGGTTTAATATCCATGATATATAAGGAGATCATTCAACTCAACAATAAAAAGGTAAACTACCCAATTAAAAAATGGGCAAAAGACTTGAAAAGACAACTGTCCAAAGAATAAACACAAATGGCGAAGCAACACATGAAAAAATGTTCAACATCACTAGCGATTAAGGAGATGCAAATCAAAAGTACAAAGAGAGATCATTTCATACCTATTAGAAAGTTGGGAAACTGTGAATGTTGGAGAGAATGTAAGAGATAGGAACGCTTATTCACTCTTGGCGGGAATGTAGATTGGTACAGCCACTGTGGAGGACTGTTTGGCAGTTCCCAAGGAAGTTTAATATAACCTTGCCATGGGACCCAGCAATACAATTACTAGGTATATACCCAGAAAAACTGAGAGCCATGACACAAATAGACATCTGCACTCTGATGTTCATAGCAGCATTATTCACAGTGGGCAAAAGTTGGACCCAGGTGTCCATCAACTGATGAATGGATAAACAAATTGTAGAGTATACACACAATGGAATATTATGCAGCTGTAAGAAGAAATGAAGTCATGAAGCATATGACAACATGGATGAACCTGGAGGACATTATGTTGAGTGAAGCAAGCCAGACACAAAAGGACAAATACTGTATGGTTGTGCTATTATGAACTAAATATATTATGTGAAATATGAATACGGGTAGAATTGCATATATAAGACTGTTTTTCTTTGAAACTGAACAAATGTAGGTTAATACTACAAAGTGTTAATATCAGACAAAAAGGAAACATTGTACTGAGTGCAGGAGACCAGACACAGAGAGCTGCATATTGTATGATTCCATTTGTGTACAGTGTAAGCATAGATCAATTTATAGACATGAAATTAGATTGGTGGTTGTGTCAGGCTGGGGAATGAATGCTGAGTGGTGTGGTGTCTTTCTTCCTGGAGTAATGAAATTGTTCTGAAATTTTTGAGGTGATGAATGTACAACATTGTGATTACACTAAAAGCCATTGATTATACACTTTGGATAGATCATACGGTAAGTGAATATATCACAATAAAACTGCTTAATAAACAAATAAATAATTGTGCAAGAATAGCCAGAAATAGCAGCTGTGTACGGCCGGGGAAACCGAGATTGAGAGGGGAGGACTGGAGAGGCCCTGTGGGTATGACCCCAGCCCTGGCTCCAGCATGTATCGTGTAACCTTGAGCAAGGTCCTCACTTCCCTAAGACTGCTTCTCATTCATAAAATGGGGCCAATAAAGTCCCTACTTACAGAGTTGTTGTCAAGTTTAAATAAGATAGTACATATTTATATTCAGGCTGAGCCAGACTTTCCTAAATAAGCGAGAATTATTTAAGCCTTAATACAAAAGTGAGGGGGTGGGAGGGAGACTTGGAATTTCTCAGGCATAAAGCTGATCACTTCTAACCCTAAAGTGTGAAAGACTTGTAAAGTAACCACTCAGTTCCCTGAAATTGGAATTACAAGTGTTACAGGACTGACTAGGACTTTCTGACTCAAAACTTGCTTGGAAACACACTGCTCTGAAGTTAAATATGTACACTTCGTTGATTGAGTGATGTGAACTTTTCATGCTTGTCACTAATTAAAATGCAGTTTTCCGAATGCATTTGCTCAATATCACTTTACAAGTTGTTTTATTGATGAGATTTTTTAAAAAAACAAGAACAAGAAAGTTATGTAGTTGTTTGAATAGGCAGTTTAGCTTTCCAGATGGCTGCAGTAATACAGTGCCAGAATATAAGGAAAAGAGGGAACCCTTTCACCAGGGTCTGCCAGTCAGAGTGTTTGTGGGGAAGCAGGGCTTCTGGAATACTGGCAGGCCGAGGGACAGAAATATTTTTCAGAAACATCTAGGCACTGATGTTGCTCTCTTCTCCCAGGAGAAAATATGACTTTGCTGCCATTCAATTTGGCTCAAGAACCAGGCCAGCCTGATAATTAGAAATATTCCTTTATATAGAATCTCCAGTTTGTTGGTGTAAGCTGGAATGGTAACATAAGCCTGAGTATAAAAGGACAATGTTGTAGCAAAAAGTCAACTTCATTCTCAATTCTGGCAGGAGGCTCCTCCCTGCCCAGAGTGTCAGTGGGAGCAGCAGCCTCAGAGGGAACCAAAGCCAAAGGGAAAACCACACAAGGATGTGCTGAATCTGCTCCTTTTCTGGGTTACCACTTCCTGTGATTTCTGTAGCCTGAGTTGAATAAATTGGAACTTGCAGCAGATGTGTGTATCATTTCTTCCACCAGTTGGTATCACAGCTGCAAGGTACATTAATTTTAGAAATTGAAGTAAATAAATAAAGCAGCATTTTTCCAATGCCTAACTTTGCTTGATCATCTTAAGCCATGCAAATATCTTTTGGTCTTCATTATAGTTGCCCTCAACCTATGTAGTTTAGTAGAGCTAAGATAAGTTGGTTTGAAATCATGACCAAAATATATGTGGTGAGGTTATGGAAAATTGATAAATTAACCTCACCAAATATGACTTGTAATTACTTGTTTATATATGTCTATATATGCTCTTAAGCCAATGAAGGTGGGGGCCATGGCTGCCTTTTTCCTGGGAGTGTCTGCAGAACTTAGCAAAGTTATTCATTAATTTGACTACTAATTGATTGTTTATTTATATGGACTGTCCAATGAATCCTTTAATGGGCCCTCTGTAACAGATATGTTAATACCGTATGGATGTAAAAACCCTTGGTTTGTTTCGCAACTTTGTGAAGAAATAATTCTTAATATTTTTACCTATTACATTATTTCTCTGAGATAATTAATATATAAATTATTGTTTTGTAGACTTGAAATTATTCCAATATGGCTTTCCTTGGACTCTTCTCTTTGCTGATTCTGCAAAGTATGACTTTAGGGGCCACTATCCCTGATGAAACTATTGCCGGGTTGTCAGTGAATATGTACAACCATCTTCGAACCACTGGGGAAGATGAAAACATTCTCTTCTCTCCATTAAGCATTGCTCTTGCAATGGGAATGATGGAACTTGGGGCCCAAGGGTCTACTCTGAAAGAAATCCATCATTCGATGGGATATGACAGCCTGAAAAATGGTAAGTGTGCTTAGGTTTTATTTCTCATGATGGTTTGACTTTAATTTTAAGCTCAGTTATGTCAGTGTCTCATATCAGAGGTAGCAATATTTTCACAGGGTAAAAAAGTCATCACATTGAGATAGTATGGCTGGGAGAAGGGATTAGGAAACCAAAGAAAAGTGTTAATTCCTGGCTCCATCCCTGGCTGAGTGAACCTAAGGAAATGATCTCATATTTTTAAAAAATGTAAATGGCCTCTACTTGGACAAAGAAAAGCAAACATGGATCCTGCCCTCGTGGAGTTTCCAGTCTAAGGAGAGGCATATAGTAATCAAGATAGTCCTATTAGAATTTGACTTATAAGGCAAATTAACATGGCTCTCTACGAATATCAGAAATTTTTGCTTAAAATAAACTATATCCTTTTTGTTCAAATAGCATCCAATAACATTTTTTGAAATGTATTGTGAAAATAATGCATTTGGGAAAATTTCTAGCCCAAAGGAATTTTGTAATCACTTTGACATAATGATTTATTTCTATCTTAATATCTGTAGTATACATGTGAATAAACACATAAAAATGTTGAGAACTAAACAAATTCTAATAGGACTATCTTGATTTTTAAGCTAGTTAATTAATCTTTGTTCTTATTCCTGGGTAATTGTAAAATAAGACTAATTTAGTGAAAGTAACCTAAATACTTTAAAAGAAACAACCACCAAAAGTCTCTAGTTTGTGGATTCTAGATGAGTTAATTAATGATTAAAATTAAAACTATCAGTTGATAATATTAAGCTGCAAAAAGTTCCTTTGAACATCAAGAAGCGGTATGGACACTGGAACCTCTTTACCATGTTTGTGTGGGGAAGAAGGCTAGCACTGCTCCTTGGGACCCCTGTTCTATTAGTCTCTCCTGAGGTATGGTTTTACACTGTGTTTAATGCTCCCCTACTCCCCTTGATGTTTCCCCATGTTTGTTTCACTAAAAAACAAATCCTTTGTCATCTTGCAGGTGAAGAATTCTCTTTCCTGAAGGACTTTTCTAACATGGTAACCGCTGAGGAGAGCCAGTATGTGATGAAAATTGCCAGTTCCCTCTTTGTGCAAAATGGAGTTCATGTCAATGATGAGTTTTTGCAAATGATGAAAAAATACTTTAATGCAGAAGTAAATCATGTGGACTTCAGTAAAAACATAGCCGTGGCCAACCACATCAATAAGTGGGTGGAGAATAACACAAATAGTATGTCATTTGGTTCCTTTATTTATAACTTAGTTTTAACTATCTTTTGCTTCTGAGATTATTTGACCCCTCACTCCTTTTACATTTTGAAATTAGTTTGGTATCTAACAATTATTTTTTATAAATAATGATCTATTTTAGAGGCATTGTTTATGAACAAACATTTGAGAAAAGTTAAATCTTTGTCAGGTGTAGTATTGTGGCACCAATAAATTAATCTATAAAACTGTCTCCTCCACCTGATGGGCTTCTTTTGCATAGTAATCTTAACTATAGTGTGGAATTTTGCTTGCGCTAATAAATTAGATATTCGTTAGAATAACAGTTGGTGGTTCTTTCAACCACAAGATTAGAGTAGAATGACTTATAAATTAGAGTTTAAAGAAGTTCATTAGTTATAAGCCACAGAATTTGATTGGTTAAAAAAAAAATTGTACAGGACTCCTTTAAAAAAGAGCAGCCCATTTTAAGCCCTAAGATATGGAGAAGGTATAGGACGAGTTTCATTTATTTTAAATTTTATTTCTAATTCATATTTTTAAATACTTTTCAGGTTTCCAAGTGTCTCATATTGCACAATTTTATTTTCCAGCTGTACCAGCAAAATAATTAAAATTGGAATCTAAAAAATGAGGCCAAATTGAAAGTAGATTACTATAGCTATTCATGAAGTAGATCATATTGTCAAACTCCCAAAATCATGTTAATATAATAAATTTTATATTGGGAAAAAATTCCTGATCGGGAATACTATAAAATCCCCCAAGTGCTGAGCCACCTTCTACCTTAAGAAGTGCTAGTATTAATTAACAAAATGAGAGAATACCAAGCAGATATTGGTTGTACCTTTTTCAACTATGAGATTAAAATGTGGGATAAAATAACTTTATCGATTTTTTTAAATTCAAAGAACAAGTCAGAGTAATAATCTAACTAAAATGTATTGAATTATTAAATAATAATTGTTTCCAAATTCTTTTTGACACTACTAGCATACAGCAAAGATACAATCTCTTTCAAAATAGATTTAGAAAGAGCATTTTAAGTGATATAGAATAAAGCCACATGAGTTAAATTGGCTTTCACTCATCTATTTTCACCTACTCAAAAGCAATTATGTTTGGTGGAAAGATTTCTAATATATGTTGGGAAAAAGTTCAAAGTGGAAGACATTTTGATGATAACTAGAAACATTTTTTGAGTGCTTAATTGTCTTAAGAGTTTTACATGCATCACAAATACAAAACAGTGAAGCCTGAGATTCTGTTGTATATGATTCTGCAGTTTGTGCAGAAGTGTCAATTTGCTACTATCAACTTATTCCAGGTGGTATAAGACTTTTGGATGTCCTTCATCTGTAATTATTCATCCTTTAAAAGTAAGATGCCATTTATTTTTATTGAAAATTTGGCAGAGGTATATATTTTTTCTGGGTCACCATATCAGATGGTTATTTGCTAACCTTTTGGTCCCCTCTTTGCCTTCCAATTTAATGTGAATTTTTATCTGCTTATTTTTTTTCTGGAAAGACCTGTTGAGAGATTTGGTGTCCCCGAGGGATTTTGATGTTGCCACTCATCTGGCGCTAATCAATGCTGTTTACTTCAAGGGGAACTGGAAGTCACAATTTAGACCCGAAAATACTAGAACATTTTCCTTCACTAAAGACGATGAAAGTGAAGTCCAGATTCCAATGATGTATCAACAAGGGGAATTTTATTATGGTAAGACATGTTGGCTGTTTTTCTCTTTTTACAGTGTATTAACAAATTTCTAAGAAAAGAACATGAAATATTCATTACAAAAATGCTTCTCAACCTAGTTTGGGCTACAATTCAGTTTCCTTGGCTCCTTTTTCAAAGGCTTCTAATTAGATCCTGAGTGAATATTAGATGCATTGATAGTTTTCCAATATGTTTCTTTAATTTATAAAGTTGCACATATCTGCCAGAGAGGCTTTATTAATGTGAAAATACCTGACATTTTGTAATAACATTCCGAGTTACTACAAAGAGTCATTGACTTTGGTGTAGTTTCCAGTGAACCATTTGTTCCCCTGAGAACATGATTTGGTCTCTTGCCACTTTTTCAATTACAAGCACTCTTCTCTTACACGGACTTTTCTTTCCTTTAACATTTTAACTTTCAGGCTTGTGTATTTATGGCCAGACAAAATTTTTCATTTATAGTTTCATTTATTGAAAACCTATAATTTGGGATACAATGAATTATTTTTGGTCTTATTTTCAAAGATATTTCATGACTTTTCAAAAGTTTAAGAAGTTTCTTCCTATACACTATTAAATTGTAATCGTTTGTTGTCATAAGCACAAATGTAATATTCAAGCCAATTAAGTATATGTTAGAACTAATACTTTATTCTATTTAAAAGAAGCTTGTAAAATTAAAACACTGTAATCACAGTAAGTCAAATTAACAAAGTAAGAAAGGAAAATACCTGTTTATATGCAAACCAAAATGCTTAGTGTGATTTTTAAAGGACATAGATCAGTCATAGGAAAATATTCATAACAAAAGCATTACATTTAGTTTTAAAAATGGATGAAATTTTAAAGTAGCAACTGTATCATTTTTTAAGACTTTGTTTATAAAAACTTAGTCAATTTGGCTAAGTTCATAGAGCACAAAGCCAATTACCTAATTTATCTACTTTCTTAATTGGGAGGTCTTAATCATTACAAATATATCAGATAACTATCATATATTGCTTAGATTTCATTTAGGCTGTGCTATCTTGGCCTCAAAACTTGTAGTTGTGGTAATGATAGAGTACCAGGTGTTACATGGTCAATTTTTCCCTTCTCAGAAAACAGGTAGATATTGGTATGTGTGATTGCCATCCAACTTGGAGCCAGGATTTTCTTTTACTAGTCTAGACTTTTCAGTGATTTCTTTAAATATGTGTTTGAGTTATCACACTTTAAAATTAAAATTAAGTCTATAGAACATTTTATGGCAGCTGTTGACTATTTGTAAGTCTTCTAAAAGACTTACAAATTCTTGAAGGCCCAGAATTCACTTGAATTTCAGAGCCTATTTTCAAATCACCCCTCAGATGCCTGAATTACATATATTCTATACACTACTTTGGTGGAAAGCTATAGCAAATTTAAATCCTTTTTTAAAAAAAATAAGTTTTGACATGGGCTTTTTAGGGCTTTCTTTCCTTTTTAGGGGAATTTAGTGATGGCTCAAATGAAGCTGGTGGTATCTACCAAGTCTTAGAAATACCATATGAGGGAGATGAGATCAGTATGATGCTCGTACTGTCCAGACAGGAAGTTCCACTGGCCACTCTGGAACCACTCGTCAAAGCACAGCTGATTGAAGAATGGGCAAACTCTGTGAAGAAGCAAAAAGTGGAAGTGTACCTGCCCAGGTGAGAGGCTTCTATGTGACTCCTTTTGGGAGCAGAAAGGCAGGATAACAATGAGGTTTCTGACACAGAAAAACAATTGCCACTGCTTTTTTTCCTTTATTTTTA
>PVKH010005949.1:0-21524 GCA_004027955.1 Chaetophractus vellerosus
AAAAAAAAAAAAAAAAAAAAGACCTGGGTGTGACTTCTGGCTCTGCGGTGCATTAGCTGCATTAACTTTGAGCAAATTACTTAACCCGTCTAAGCCTCAGTTTTATCCATCCATAAAGTGTCCATATGGAGCCTACTTCAAAAGGCAGTTGCGAGGATTAATAAACTGGTGAAGTGCTGGGCACAATGCCCAGCATGCAGTTCGTGTCTGCAAGTTAGATTTTATCATTACGTGTTCCCACCAGATGACTGGACATTGTGGTTTTCAACAAAAGGCATAGTCACTTAAATTCACCATGGCCTGATTTGTTCCTGATTTCTCAATACCTGTTCATAGCACAATAATCTTCCCAAACATCTCCAAACCCCTTTGGTGCTTCCCTCTCTTAAATCCATTGCTGTAATATTCTCAACCTTGTCACCTCTATTATTATTTCTACCCTGGCTCTGGCCTTGTACTAGGACATAGTCTTCTTGGTGTCGTTGCCTGTTTTCTCTACTCCTTCAAGCCCTCCTGGAGTGTGGTCTGACTAATCTCTCTAAATCATGTTCCCAAACCTCAACAACTCGCCATGTTCTAACTCTTTGGCTTTGGCACTCAAGACCATCCATGATCTAGCCCCAATTCACCTTACCAGATGTCTTTCCCAATACTCCCCTCCATATACTCTTAAATCTAGCTCACCTGAACCATTAGCTGTAAGATATGCCGGAACCTAAGAACAACAGAGACCAGGGTCCAAAAAGGCGAAGAAAATAGCCAAAGGTCAGAGTTAATGGCAAATCAAGCTTTAGGTCACTGTTGGCATTGTAAGTTAAGACTTTGAGGGGTACCCAACATCTCCAAACATAAAGCAGTGATGGAAAAACATAAAAAGAGAAGGAAAAAAAAAAGACATTCAAAAACAAGATAAACACCTCTGAAGACTTAAAGGGTTAGGAGCCAAGATCACGTTGAGGTTGCCAGAAGCTCTTAGTTGAGGCTTCTTACTTGAGGAAGGGGACAAAGAACAGGCTGGCTGACTAAAGTAATTGCCAAGGTCGAGCTCCCTTACCTGAGGCTGAAAACCTACAATCTCTGCCTCAGGCCAAAGATCATATAAAAGCTATGCACCTAGAGAGGCTGGAGGACACAGGCAGAGCCCTGCAGCCAGGACCTGGGCCAAGCTGCCTGCTAGCAGACTGACTAGAGTTAGATAACCCTTATGGATCATAAACACTTCATATATAAGACCTGGTCTTGGACTGCAGACCCAAGGGGCCAGGTGGAAGAAACCACAAAAAGCTAGACCGGATGAGGTGAGAGAGCTCAGAAGGAAAATAAAATCCCCTTTACAGGTAGCCTGCAAGCTAAAATTCTATGCATATGGAGGAAACTAATCCTAAGAAAGGCGATAAAAGTAATAATTTGGATATGACCTCATTTCCAGGTGAAACCAATAAATTTAAAAATAGTTAATCACATTTTAGAGTAACTCTTTAAAAATATAAAGAACCTATAAAAAGAACAAGAATACTAAACAAATTAAGCAGAAATTAGACAAAAACTGATTATAAAGACACTAACTAGAAATCCTGGAAGTGAATAAAAAAAAATTCGATAGCTGAAGTAAATGAAGAATCAGAGAACTGGAAGATAGCACTGGGGAAATCCATGAAGCAGCACAGAAAGAGATGAAAAAATACAAAAGAAGAGTGAAAAGATGGGATGGGAGAAGCTATATTTAACTTTAAATCTTAGCCCAAATGTTATCATCTCAGTGTGATCTATCCTCATGACTCTATTTAAAATTGTGACCACCCTTCCATTACCATTCCCTCTTCCCCTTGCCTGGCCTTGTTTTTCTCTATAGCACTTATCAGCTTTTAACATACTACATAAATTACATATACTTATTGTCTCTCCATACACACTAGAATGTAAGCTCTATGAAGATAGAAACTCATGTTTTGATAACTGCTCTGTATCTTCAAAGCCTAGAATATTAACATGCATGTAGTTAACACTTCATAAATATTTTTCAAATAAATTAATAAAGTAATTTTCAGAATTGAAGTATAAAGTCCTCAGTTTGAAAGTGAACAGCAAGGATTTTTAAAAAAATGATTATATGTTACTATGACATTGGGGGTAATTTTAATATAGACTGTGAATAATTTTATCAATATTTAATTTCCTAAATATGACAACTGTGTTTATGTAAGAGAATATCTTTGTGCTTAGGAAATGCATACTGAAGTATTTCAGGATGAATTGTCATGTGAACAACTAATCTTCATGGTTAAGGGGAAATATATATATATACACACACATAATGTTATATATATACTATATACTATATATATGCAGGTAAATGTATACTTATAAACAAAGAAATAAAGCAAATGTGGAAATTTAACAATTGATGGCTCTAAAGAAAGGGTATAAAGTATGTATTGTACTATTCCTGCAAATTTTGTTGATTATAAAATTTTTCAAGCTAAAAAGTTGGGGAAATAAAGAATTAATAAACACATAGAAAAAACCATCCAAAACAACCATTTCAGGGATCTAGAAATCACCCAGAGACCAAAAACAAATTGAAGCTGCTGAACTTTGGAAGATCAGTGGGACTCTGAGGTGTTCTTTCCTGGCCTGCTCCCATTCCTCTCCCAGCTTGATGAGATAGTGTTTTCAGGGAAGGGTTGGCAGTGAAAACCAGCAGCTTTTCTGCCTGAGTAGGATGACCTGATTTGGAGTGGAAGATGAGAAGTCCATGCTCAATAGTGTTGTTAGTAAAAACATCAATGTCAGTGGGATAAAAACAGGAAAGGCATGCAATCTGCTTGTCTGGAGTTGTGGCACGTTAACCAAAAAATGAACAGGGAGCCAGCCTGGAAATGAACATTTCTGCCTATATGGGAAGCTTCGTGCACATGCACGGAAGATCCAAGAGGACCCAAACTCTCCACACATCCTTAGTCTGATAAGGAGGCTATGCACATATGAAAGGAAGTCCTGGAAAGGACCAGAGGAAAGTAAAAGTGGGGGCAGAGTAGGAAATTGCCTGAACTTTAAACGTGGAAGCCCTTCTGGCTCAAGGATTTTCAGCCCAACTTCTGAGCAATCATCGGATCGCCATTAAACCTGATAGACACAGGGGCATCCCCTAAAAAGTCAGGCTAAAAAATAAAAATACATATTGAAAAAATAATTAAGCAGAGAAATAAGTGGGCACAAATTATAAGGGAGACCAGGCCCTCCCCATCGCCCCCCCCCCCAAAAAAAAACTATTCGGGGAAACAAATATCAGAACCCAAAGTTACTACAATATATAACATAAAATCTACAGTTTTCAACAGGCTTATAAAACATGTAAAGAAATAGGAAAGTGTGATGTATACTTAAGAAAGAAAGCTGTCAATAGAAAACATATGTGTGCCCACTTGTTGGGTTTAGTAAATAAAGACTGAAAAGCAGCTATTATAAATTGTAAAATTAAAGAAAACCAGCTTACAGAACTAGAGGCAAATATGATGACAACGACCCAACAAGGAATCTCATTTTTTAAAAATCCAACTATAAAAAAGAACCAAATGGAAATTATAAAATCAAAACATATAATAACTGAAATGAAAATTCCTAGAAAGGCTCAACAGCAGAACCAAGATGGTAATTTCTCAATCAGCAAACCTGAGGATAAATGAATAAAAATTATCCAATAAGTAAAAAAAAAAAGAAGATTGAAGAAAATATACAGAGCCTTAGACAAATATGGTACAATATCAAATGAACCAACGTTGATGAGAGTCCTAGAAGTAGAAGAGACCAAGAAAGAGGCAGAAAAAATAATTGAATAGTGTAAAAAAAAAAACCCACAATCTAACAAATTTGATGAAAAAGATTAATATACAAATCCAGGAAGACTGACAAACCCTAAGCAGGATAAAAACAAAAGAAATATACACCTAGACATCATGGTTAAAATGCTGAAAACTAAAGAGAACATCTAAAAGCAGTAGGAGTAAAACAACTCATCCAATATAGGCAATGATGGGATTAAGAGCAGACTTTTAATCAGAAACAATGGTGATTAGAAGGCACTAGAATGACATGTTTTAAAGTGTTGAGGAAGAAAATAATGTCAATAAGAAATCTATATCCATCAACATTATCCTTCAAAAATGAACTTGAAATGAAGATATTTCAAGACAAACAAAGGCAGAGAATTTGTTGCTGGCATATTTGCCTTATATTAAATTCTAAATGTCTTTTAGGATGAAAGAAAATGACACCACATTTGGTAATTTGAATCTACAGGAAGAAATGAAAGTCAGCAGAAATTGCAAATGTATGGGTAATTATAAAAGTCTATATATATTTTCTCTTTACTTAAAATCTTTAGAAGACATGATTGTATAAAGCAGTAATTATCACACAATTGTTATATGTTTGACAATATATAGATAACATATATATATATATATATATATATATAACAACAATAGTACAAGGAAGGGGAAGGAAATGAAGCTGTACTGAAGCAAACTTGCTGTCTTTTACGAGAAGTTGGTATTAATCAGAAATAGATTGCAATAAATTAAGATGTCTATTGTAATTCCAAGAGCAACCACTTGGAAAATAACTGGTTAAAAAAAAGTTAAAAAATCAAGAGTAATTATAATGGTGGTTTAAAAAATGTTGAACACACAAAAAAAGGCAGTAAAGGAGCAAAAGAGGGGCAAAAGTAGCATGATATATAGAAAGCAAATAGTAAAATGGATGTACATCCAACCATATCAATAATGCATTAAATATTAATAGACTAAAAATTCCAATCAGAAGGAAAATATTGTCAGACTGGACAAAAAAGTACGAATCAACTTTATACTATCTACCAAAGACTCAATTTAGGTTGAAAGACACAAACAGGTTGAAAGACAAAGAATGGAAAAAGATATATGACATAAACAGTAATGATAAGAGAGCTGAAGTAATTGTATTAATGTCAGACAAAATGGACTTTACGGCAAGAAATATTACAGAGACAAAGAGGAATCTTCATAATGGTGAAAAGGAAGATACAGTAAATGTAAATGTATACTATACACAACCTAACACAGAGCCTCAAAATACACAAAGCAATAATTGACAGAACTAAAAGGAGAGACAATTCAACAATTATAGTTGGAGATTACAATATCCCACTCTCAATAACTGACAGAACAAATAGTCAGAATATCAGCAAGGATATGGAACTAGGCCTGACATTTATAAAATACTCCTTCCAACAAGAACAGAGTACATATTACTTTTAGGTGCATATGAAACATTCTGTAGGATAGACCACATGCTAGGCCATAAAACAAGTCTCAAGAAATATAAAAAGACTGAAACCATTCAAAGTATATTCTTCAAAAAACAAATAAATAAAAAATAAAAATAAAAACAAATTTGGAAAATCCCCAAATATTTGGAAATTAAGTAATACAATTTGGAATAACCATTTGTCAAAGAATAAATTACAGGGGAAATGAGAAAATAATTTGAACTAAGTGAAAACAAAACCAAAACATACCAAAATTTATGGAGTGCAGTTAAAACAGCAATTAGAGGGAAATTCAGAGTTTTAAGTATATAATGCATTTTTATGTTATATGTTATCTATTTAAGTATATAATATATATGTGTTATAAAAGAAGAAAGGTTTCAAATCAATTATCTAAGCTTCTACTTTGAGAAAGGAGAGCAAATTAAACATAAAGCAAGCAGAAGAAAGGAAATAAAGATCAGAGGGGGAAACAATGAAATAGAAATATAGAGAAAATCAAAGAATCCAAAAGTTCTTTGAAAAAAAAAATCAGCAAAATTGATAAAACTTTAGCTCGACTGACTGTGAAAGTAGGACAACACAAATTACCAAAATCAGAAATTAAAGAGGGGACATCATTATTGTTTCTACAGAAATTAAAAGGATTGTAAGTAAACACCGTGACTAACTTCTTAGCAACAAACTAGGCAACTTTGATGAAATGGACAAATTCCTCAAAAATCACACACTACCAAAACTGACTAAAGAAATAGAAAATCAGAATAGCACTATAACAAAATAAATTGAACTGTTAATTAAAATTTTTCTCACAAACAAAAAAGCCAGGTCCAGATCACCTTACTGGTGAATTCTATCCAATGTTTAAAGAAGAAATACCAATCTACACAATTTTTTTTTCCCAAAAAATGGACACGGGGAGGGCATCTTCCAACTTATTCTATGAGGCCAGTATTAGCTTTTTCCCCAAACAAGAAAAAGACATCACAAGAAAGGAAAACAACAGACCCATACCCCTCACGAACACATGCATGAAAATCCTTAACAAAGTATTAGCAAGCTAAACCCAGTAACATAAAAAGATTAAACAGCATAATGGAGTGAGTTTTACCTCAGGAATCAAGGTTGGATTATCATCCAAAAATCAATTAATGTAATAAACCATAAAATAGGGTACAGAGCAAAAACAAAAGGATACTCTAAATAGATACAGAATAAAGCATCAGACAAAATCCAACACCCATTGATGGTTTACAAAAACAAACTCTCAACAAACTAGGAAAAAAAAAAAGAGTCCCCAACCTGATGGGCATCTATGAAAAATCTACAGTGAACATCATATCTAATGTTTTCCTCCTAATATCAGGAATAAGGCAAGGATGTCCCCTCTCGCCACTTCTATTCAATATTGCACTTGAGTCTGTAGCCAGTGCAATAGATAAGAAAAAGAAATTATATGCATAGATTTGAAAGGCAGTACTAAAACTGTCTTTATTCAGATACTGTATGTAATGGTTTGACATTTATCTAATTATGAATTCCAAAAACATAAATTGAATCATGCTTGTAAACTGATCTGTTCATCTGGACATGATTGGTTTATGATTAGGGCATTAACTGGGCCAGGTTAGTAGGGCATTGAGCCCCGCCCCTTGGTGGGTGTGGTCTCAAGTGTAAAAAGCAAGGAAGCAGATTTGAGAAGCAGATTTTTGAGAAGCAGTTCTGATGTTGGAGAGGAGCGCTCCAGGAGAAGACAAGTGAGCTGTTCGCCTGATAGTCTACAGCTGCCCTTGTGGCGAGAAGCAAAGCGTAGAGTGCCTCATGGTCTACAGCTGAACTTGTGGAGGAAACCGGAGAGAAACGCAGCCCCAGCAGGAAAGGAACCCAAAGGCCTGAGACCTGGCAGACGTCGGCAGCTGTCTTACTCCAACACGTGGACTTTGGTGAGGGAAGAAACTTATCTTTGTGGCCGGGTAACTGTAAGCTTCTACCCCAAACAAATACCCTTTATAAAAACCAACCAATTATTGATATATTGTGAAGCACCCCTGTGGCTGACTAATACACTGTATTAAGGAAAAACTAAAGACTCTCCATAAAAACTAAATAAAGGAGTTGACAAGGTTGCAGAATACAAGAGCTATTAAAAAAATCAACCACATTTCTACATACAAGCAATGAACCTTCCAAAAATGAAATTAAGAGAACAATTTCATTCAAAAGAGCAACAAAAAGAATACTTAACAATTCATTTTTAAAAGGAGTTCAAGACCTATACACTAAAAACGACAAAACATTGCTAAGAGACATTAAAGAATATCTAAAGAAATGCAGAGTAAATCCATGTTGAGGGATTGGAAGACAATATTGTGAAGATGGTAATTTCCTAGCATGCAACATGCCCAGAGGGTTCATTCATTCATACAACTGGCATTAAGCACCAGATTTTGACACAGCCCCTTTAATAACTAAAGGGGCAAAAAAAGTTATTTGCCACTGAATGACTTACAATCAACATCATCAAATAAAAGAAACAATAGAATATAATCAAGCTGCAGACTTCAAAATGAGGGGTATATAAAGCAGAACTGATAACACCTTTCCATATTCCAAGGTTCAATTTTGGGTTAAACCCAGTTTACCGCTCTTCTTAAATGGGAAATGGTGGGGAGAGGAACATACAGTTTGGTGTTTTTCTGGATGTCAAATATGGTTTGCCCTTCAAGTGGAATGCATAATGCAAAGCAATCAAGTGCTGATTTTCAGCCTCACTAGACAGCCAACGTTAGCTACTGACCAAAATTGGAATGTCTTTCTTTCTTACTCACGCAAACAGACCTTGGAACTAGAATTGTCTAGGTGGTCTAGTTAATATGCCAATAGCAGCACATCAGTGCCTGGTCTGTGTTCAGAAATATTAACTAGTCAAAAGCCATGGAGAGGAAGGTAGACAGTCAATCTATTCTCTTTCCTAAATTTACCTCACCCCAAAACCAAAACCTATTATCTCCATGATTATGAAAAAACTCATGAAATAAGTGGGTGGCATCTTCGTACAATGTTGTTCAGTGCTAGCATACCATTAAATATTTTGTATGGGGCGGTAAAGAGTTGCTAAAATACCTAACACAAAATGGACCAACAATTTACAGTTCTCCATTAGCACTAATATCTGTTTGGTTGTACAACAGATTTTCTTCTAACCCTCTTTCAAAGAGTTTTCTGCAAAGCATTCTCCAAAACAGGATTTAATTCAGTTGTTGGTCAATGAAAGTCTTTAGCGAAATATTAGGACTTTTGTAGAGCTTTTCAAAGTCAACTCCATTATGTTAGCAGCAAGATCTTAATATGCTTAACTAAAAGTAACATTTTGAAATGACAGTATGTAAATGATATCTGACATTTTACAGCGTCACAATAACATAAGCAAAATGATGTTACTGCTTCAGTTAGAGCTGAATTCAGGATGCAGGAGCCAACAGAACACTGGACCTGGGAGCCAGTCCTGGGTTCACATCCCAGCTCTGCCAATTGACTTATTATGTGGCCTTGGGTCAATTAATTCTCTTTTGTTAACATGTAATTTTATCTAAACCTACCACTGTAAATGTATTCACTTCCACCACTATCAATTTTCAACTCTTCCCAGCTTTTTTTTTTTTTTTTAAGATTCCAGGGCCAGGAATTGAACCCGGGACCTCGTGTGGGAAGCTGGTGTTCAACCACTGAGTCACACTGGCTCCCCTAAGCTGGTTTTTTCATTTGTTTGCTTGTTTTTTTGTTTTTAGGAGGTACCAGAAACTGAGCCTGGGACCTTCCCATGTGGGAAGCAGGTGCTCAACCACTTGAGCCACATCTGCTCCCCCTTCCCCAGCTTTTAACAATTCCAGGATGGGGATTGTATTAGTCAGCCAAAGGGGTGCTGATGCAAAACACCAGAAATCTGTTGGCTTTTATAAAGGGTATTTATTTGGGGTAGAAGCTTACAGTTACCAGGCCATAAAGCGTAAGTTACTTCCCTTACCAAAGTATTGTCATGTTTTGGGACAAGATGGCTGCTGTTATCTGCCAAGAGTTCAGGCTTCTTGGGTTCCTCTCTTCCTGGGGCTCTCTCTCTCCAGGCTCAGCTGTTGTGCTCGCTCCGCAAGGCCAGCTGTAGATTATCAGGCAAATGGCTCTGTCTCTCTCTCCCTGGGGCTTCTGCCGTGTCTAAGGGGCCATCTCTATTCCCCTGTTTTCTCCTGTATGTTCACTTCCCAGGCTCCAACTCAAAACTCAGCATCAAAAACTCCAACTCTCTTCTCTGCCATGTAGTTTTCTGAATCATCTTTTTTATTTTTATTTTTCTTACCAGGAGGTCCCAGGGATCAAACCCAGGTCGCTCCGTATGGGAGACAGATGCCCAAGCATTTGAGCTACATCCATCCCCCTCATGTAGTTTTCTGTGAGTCCCTGCCCACTATGGGGACCAAGGGGCAGGGACTCAACATCCTACTGATGTGGCACAACTAAAGCCATAATCATAATTTAATCACGCCCAGGTACAGACCAGTTTACAAACATAATCCAATATCTATTTTTGGAATTCATAAACAATATCAAACTGCCACAGGGATAGAGAGCATCACCTTCATTGGTGGTTATAGAGTGTATGAAATAAACTGATCTAATCCTGTTGAGTTTATGGATATTAAAGGATTATGGACACCATAAAAAAAGTTATGGACACCATAAAAGGGGCAAAAAGCAAAAAAGATTTCCAGTTTTCAATCTTGATACTAAGAGTTCAAATACCTAACATGAATTTAAAACAAACGAACAAAGATGAAAATGTAGGAGAGCAAATAGCTCAGCGACACCCAAGGCTTAAAATGTTCGAACACCATCCAGATGCAGGTGGAACATAAGTTTGGCCGGTTCAGGGGTCTTCCTAGTGAGCAAGGAACACTATGCCTTCAAGAACACAAGTGAGACTTTGCAGAGATGGTGTGTGCTCCCTTCTCCAGCTGTGGGTCAACTCAAGCACTGAAACCCAATGCTAAATTTAGGCTTATCTATAAGTGGTCACCAGTTAGGTGACAGGGCTAGCTAAGTCTCAGCAGTTTCACTTTTAGGTCTTGCTTTCAGGGTTGCTCATCATAGGAGGAGGATGTATTACACCACCCCCAACACCACCACCCAAGTGAGCCTAGTTCTGGGTGGAAAATATACCGGATCAGCATCAAAACACAATCCATAATATGGGTGGGGTGAGAGATGAGAGAATGATGCAGTAATTTTTTTCAGGAAGTGCTTTTTTTGCACGCACCTAAAACTTTCATATCCATCGGCAGGAAGCTGAAAAAGAATTCACCTATAACCATTGATATTTAGGTGGTCATTCATTTCTGCATGAATTATTCAGTTTAGAATTACAAGTGTTAAGCTATGCTTGTCAGCCACATTTAATTCTGTACTATAATGAACATAAATTTTTATAGTTTAAAAATTTTTTGGTACATGGAAAAGCATGTTATTTCAGTTTTTTAAAAGTATTATTTCAGGTGAAAGAATATGAAACCATAAAAAAGGCAAAGTTTCTGGATGCCACAGATGATTTGAAATAATATAAAGGTCAACTAAAAAAATTCAGACTAATTTTTATATAATGAAACCAGGACAATGCTTTATACATGTAGTAATTTTGGGAAAGTCTCTTTTCTGCTACTTAAAAGGATTACAATTTTTTTAGTAGACATTTCCAGGCCAACTATGTCTAGTGTAAGTAAGTCTAGAGCCTCATTAAACATGATAATTTCAAAAATTAACTTTTGCTGATCATACCTGCAAATAATGTTTGTTTGTTTTTTTCTGGCTGAATTTCAAACATGATGCCAATGTTACAAAATAACTCATAACAATTCTACGGACCATATGCAAGTTTATTTAAATAGGCAATAATTTAACATTGCACAGTAAGCTAATTTATAAGTATAAAAATAGATGGTTTAGCAACCAAATATAAGCACCACACAGGAGAAGCAGACCACACTTAACACCATTAGGCCTTTGGAAGATTTAGGCAACATAAATATCTCAAGTAATTTTATGAGAATACTTTACTCATGTAATAGGTATTAAAACATCTCAAAATAGGCAGAGTCCACAATTTTTTCAGTATCAAGTCTTCCCTTCCAGTTTTCTTGTCAATATATTAATGATTCTTCTTAAATACTCTGTACAACAAATTAGTCTAGATTGACAAATGGGCTATCAAAGCCGCTGTCTTGTTGGCTAGAGAGGGGAGCAGTTAATTTTCTTGAAGGCTGCAGATGCACTGAAGATGGTACTGTGCTGCTCAGTTTTCTGAAATCTGACTTTAATAGATCAGCTTTATTATGATGAGCTGGATGTCCAAAAGTTATACTAATCTGCCCTGGCAGCAAATATGTGGACTCTTCTGAAAGGTTTCGAGTGTGATTGCTCTGACACTTTGTAGGCTTACAAATTCTACTATTTTTCTCTGTGTCTGAAAGGCAATTGGTTGCTAAAAACTGTTTGAAATTAATAGATTCAGCTAGTTCATCCCGGGTGCCTTGTAGCCTATCATGTGAAAATACTTCATGCTTGGTACAGGGTAAAGGCTCACTGTTGGAATTCCAGTCTGTAGAGGCACTAAGGACTCCCCCATCCTTCACTGGAGTTTCTGGAACACCCAAACCCTGACTTTTCTCAGATGCAGCATTTTCACTTTCTGCCAGTGGGTTACCCTTAAGTATTTTTAAGACAGGTCTTTCATTAGGACTTCGAAATGTTGCATGTGTTGCTCCTGATTCCGGAAGATGAGGGGTACACCTAGGGGAGCATTTATTTCTGAGAGTTCCAAGAGGGGGGTATGCAGATGAGTGCAGAAGGGATTCAGAGCCAGTACCACCTGGTGGGTCTTTCTTCCTATGCAAACCAAAGCTTCTTTCACCTTCACAAGGAACAAATTCAGAAGAAACATTCCCTGGCAAAATGTCTACCTGGCAGCAACTGTTATCGCCAAGCTGAAGGTCTGAACGCGACCCCTTGGGATCCACGTGCTTTGTGTCCCTGTGCTCCTTGTCCTCTAACCGCCTTCGTAAGTTACAAGCAGGTTTCTTCTTAGGAACTTGTTCACACCTACTTCTGGGGATAATTTTTATACTGTTTGATTTGCTTCCAACGTGGCCTGGTACATTCTGATTCACATCACTTCTTTTTGCTTTTTCAACTCCAATCAGCACCTCTGAAGTCTGAGGTAGTGCTACCATGTACAAGGAAACACAAAATTAGGAGAAAATTAACATTTAAAGAGAAGCAAAAACATTTACATTTTTATGTAGTCTCCAAGAAAGCATATGTGCTTTAATCATTCCCAAAGAAAAGACATCAATGTTGGACATTTAAAAACATTCTTTGACATATCAATTAGATAAAGCTCGGTAATTTTGTTATTGTAATCCAATATATTATTTTATACACTTGATCTATCATTTTCTGCAATAGATATTACAGCATTTCAAGAGCCAACTGTAATGTTTCCAGTACTGCTCTGATGTCAAGTATGGAGTTTCTGATGGACTCTACTGGCTGGAGGAATCCCACCTGACATCTGCACACATGGAGCTCCGTCAAGCTAAATTGACTTTCTGATTTAATTAGTGAACGACACTAAATCTGGTCAGAGACAGAGCTGCACAGCATAGAATTAGAGCCATCATATCTCAGAGCAGTATACTTTGGTCCCTAGAGTCCGTGAAGGGTTTGATTTTGCTAGGGATATTATCTGTACATACTGTCACCAATTTCTAGAAAACTCTTTCCTTATTATATGCCACTGCCCTTTTATACCCGAGGTTCACATAAGGATGCCAAAATTTACACAATCTCTGTGCATCTATCTAAGGAATGTTTACCAACATGGGAATCTTGGATTCCTTGAATAAGATTTCTGCTTCAAGCTTTCCAGTAGTTCAAAAACCCCACCTCCCCACAAACGTGTTAAAATCTCTCAGTTACCAAGTTTTTCAAGTTTTCCTATCAGTTTTGCTTTACATATCCTAGATCTCTGTTATTAGAAACAGAAAGAAACAATTTGTAGCCTCTTGGGAGACTGCTCCTTTATCAATATGAACTATCATATCACCTTTGTTCCTTTTAATGCTAAATCTAATTTACCTAATATTAATATTGTATTTAACTCCAACTTATCTAATATTAACATTGCATTTGCTTAGTGGCTCATTCTCCATCCCTTTATTTAGAATTTTAGATGCTCTTCTTGTAAAAATAGCATACATCTAGATTTTTTAAAACCCTATTTGAAAATTTTGTTTGGTCTTTTAATAGGTGAGTTTAACTCATATGCATTTATTGTGATTACTGATATTGCTCAAGCCACTATTTTCTATTTACCCATGCTTTCTTGTTGTTGTTTTTCTTCTTCCTGATTTGTTATATTGAAAACATTTTCTTCCAAGTTTTCCTCTATCAGTTTGAAAGCTATACATTATATTTCTATTTCGCTATTGGTTACCTTTAAATTTTAATACACACACTTAAACCTGTATTTTTTTTTCTAGCAATGGCTAGAATCATCAGTATCTACTATCCTCTCCTTGAAAATAAAAATTTTACCATATTTTTAGTTTCCACTATACTATCCTTTCATGTCTCTTGGAAAATATTATACTTATCTAATATTTTTAAGTCCTGTTGTCTGTTCTATTAACTCTATTTCCTTGGGTATTCATTCCTTTTTTTTTTTTTTTCCTTTGTTTATTTTGTGTCTTTTTTTCCTGGCGCTGGCTTGCTATAAATGTGTGTGTGTTGAGGGGCGAATCTGGGTTGAATGCTTATCTTTAAGATTTCCCAAATGCCATATCTGTTTGTGCTGCTTGTTTAAAGGGTTGAGGTGAGATGGGGAGGAATGAGCTACCAGTAGAAAGATTTAATAGCTGGTACTCTGGGCATGAGGGCTCCCACCTCCCCTTTGGTGTGGCTAGCCACTTGGAGCACTGTCCTACTCCCAGATTCTTTGTTTCTGTTGCTGTTACCCAGTCCAATATTGGGGTTGGGAAAGGGAAGAGAGAAGGAGAAATAAAGAGAGGGTAATACCACCTGGTTGCTATTGCTCTGGAACATCAACTAATTACCCCATTGGTGTACTCTAGGCCTTCTACTTCTTCTAGAATATGCTACCTTCAAATGTGGAACAGTTTTGATAATACTTGTACCTGTCATCTTATGGCAGTTTTAAACCAAGAATTCCATCTTTGGTCCTAGACGGTGTTCTTTCTTTTAGGGACTTCTCATTGTTTCTGGTATACCAAGTATAATTTTCAAAGCCTGGTTATAGATTTCTTCTTTTTCTCCTTCTTTACTTGACTTGAAAAATCTTTTCTATCATTTCTAGGAGGAATAGGAAGCTGGTGGGTATGCCCACTACTCTGCCTATTTGAATTGGAAACTGTACACTATTTGTAAATTTCCAGTTTAAGTTAAAACATACATACAACTTTATAAATTAACTCTCATCCCTTACCTTCCTTGTTCTTTTTTTATACTGAAAAGATTAAATATCCAAAACAGAAGGGAGAAAAACCACTCAACTGACTCATTTTGACATACCTGATTGTGTAGTTTTGCTCTGGGATTTATTAGAAATAGGCGTTTCCAGCAATTTTGCCATTGTAGCAAGTTTGCTAGCAGTATTCATAATCTTTTTCTCAGCCCTGTGGGGAATTCCAGAATATTAAATTAATGTAGTTTAAAGGAAAAAATGAGTTTCCTTCATACCATTATTTCCATTTTCCTATTAGCTCTACCAACATTTAGGGTAGTGCAGCCATAAGCCTCTTTTAACCTCAATGGCTGATTAAGTAGAAATAGTTAATTTTGTGGCTAAAGAAAATAGTAAAATGGTGATCTCAGAATATATTGTTTGTTTAAACCGAACTTACCCTTCCTGTTTTCCATCATCCTGCAAAATCTGTTGGAGGCAAATCAAATAATATTTGCGCATCTTTCGGGCAGTTTCTTGACGTTCTCGTAATACCTCTGCTTTTACCATTTCGGCAGCTCTTTCCTTACTCTCCTGAATATAACGAAGCATATCGCCTACAGAGGGGTGAGAGAAATCACCACAAAATGCATGTTTACAAGCAGTTTTTTAGAAATAGCAAGGCAGACTTCAGACCATTTTTTTCTGGGAGAAAAAGTAAATGGAAGTTTCAACGTTACATTTTTTCACAATCATTAAAATGGACTATTTCAGATGACCATTTCGGTAGTCTCGAAAGAGAAGTCATGTATAAGTCCTTTTGGAATAATCATAGGCACGTGTGATCAAGAAAAAGGGCATATTCCCTAGGGAAATTTTGTCATGTTCTGAAGCAGGCAAGAAAATACCATAAATATGAGACACTGACACCCATATATTTCAATTATCTATGTGTCAAGTTAAGAGAAGAGAAAAAAATATATATATATAAAAGGTGAGTTAGAAAGGAAGGGGGAAGTATACACACACACAAAAAAAGAACGAACGAACGAATGAATGAGGTAATATGAGCTGGAGAGACTCATATTCTGCTGTTTACTTTTGCTATGAAAATCCACATTTCATTATTTCGTTATTTATTCAATTCTTTCAGCAGTACTTATTGGGTATCTAATCAAGTATATTACAATTCATGAGAGATAGGTACAAAATTCTCTTGCAGGAAAGGTGATGAGACTTATAGTTGCCTTTTGAAATTTACATTTAAACATAGTTCACAATTTTTAAGTTCTCTTTTTATCTTTATTTTTACTAAATCCAGGGCTATATCCTACAATTTCACCACCTCTGTTACATTGTGGGTATCAATTCATAGAGGAATTTCTCTCTTAAAGTAGGTAAGCTCTTCCTGAAAAGTATATTTTCTATGCAAAAATACTAACTGGGAGATTTATTTTTCATTATTTGAAAGGGGAAGAATTAAAATGGAGTACATGTCAACACAAATCCCCCAACCAACTTTCTAAAATGTAACTAAAATACAATACACACACACAACAAATTATCATATTAGAATGAAAAAAAAAAAAGCTTAAAACTTCACTTCCCAATTAATACAATTATTAATGAAAAGTTCCTTTGTTTGTAGTAATAAGCCCTTTCTTAGCATGGCAACAACTGAGAAACAAATCTTTATTGATGATAATTAGTGTTTTCAAAGTATCTACACATGACACTGATGATCTATCTATCAGTTATATCTGAAACTTGAGACCTTTCCCACCCATTCTGTTAAAAATGGTTTAGTATAATTATAGGAAGTAAATATAAATTTTCCCTATATAAACACTGGCCATTGTATTTGGGAGATACATACATTCTGTGCAATTTTGATATTAAAAACCACTCTTGTGCTGCAAAGGACTTGGGTAACAAATTTACATCTATGATTTAATCTATCATCAAAATAATGGGAAACAACAGAACTAGATCCATTTCCACAGCCTAAGTTTATGGTAGGAAGTCATAATTGCTCATTCAAAACTCATAAGAGATTTCTTTTTGCTAATAATTATTTAAGTTGTAAGATTATTAGATTTTTAATTTGAAACTAGTATCCAATAAAGAAACAGGATGATCAATATTATAGCAATAACACTACCCTCATGTCACTTCCAAAAGATATTACCTAGGCAAAGTGATCCATTTCTGTGTAATTTAGAAAAGGTATAAATGACCTTTTCTAAAAGCAGGCAATATTCCAGAACAAGGTGGTTTGGCAAATTCCCTAAAAGTACAACTGCTAGTAAACTCTGATTTTACATTTAACAAAAACAGAAAAAGTCCAAGCCATCTGTAAAATCTTGTGAATCTCTCTGGGAACTTACGCTTGATTTTTTTTACAGCTTTAATATACTGCCCACGAAGTTCTTCTAAGGCCCTGCCACTGCATGGCAGGTAAGCATTTTCAATGGCTCCTTCTGACAATGACCTGAAAACAGATGAAAGATTGCAAAAACAGAGATTGCAAATGAAAAACTTCATTTGAAAAAATATACATGTATTCATATATTCTAATTAAGTGAGATGTATGAAACGTTTCATATACAAGGATATTCACTACACAGTTATTTAAATTAGGGGGGAAATGGAAACAACTTAAATGTTATGATTACTTAAAGAAATCTAGGTAAACCCATAGGAAGAAAAACTATACAGCTATTCATAAACATTGCAGGAGAATATCTAATGACATGAGGAAATTGTTTGTTATAATATTAACTTTATAAGATGTTACATAAAATCAAGCTGCTTTTAAAAAAGAAGAATTAAAACTGCATTTAACTTCCAGGAAGATGGTGGGCTAGAAAGACACGGGACTCTCTTCTCCTCCAGAAAAATAGCTAGAGGTCAGGCTGAAACAGCCCGAAAAGAGATCCTCTAGGGTTTAGACACCACGTGAAGGCTGGACACCGCCCAGAGGAGAGAGGGACAAAGGAGGGGAATTGCAATTACAGAACTGTGAGTTGAAACCAGCAGCTTCTGCTGCCAGCACCATGCCCCACACTAAAAACACTTTTGAATTCTCCAGTCTCTGGGCCTGTGGCTACAGACAAAGGGGGCTCCAGGGACCCACCACCCCAGGAAAGGGGAGAGAGAGGGAGACAGCCCAAGGCTGACTCTGCTTGTGACTCACAAATTTGGTCTGCTGTGTCCCAGGAGCCATCCCAGGGCCGCACCATTGTTGGCCCTGGGAGCTGGCAAGAGGCTAAAGATATACAACCTCCCCAATCTCATTCTCTATTAATCCAGACTGATTGTTGAGGATGCAGAGGGGAGTGGAAATATTTCCTACCCAGAAAAAGGGAGGGAGCTGCCAGAGAAGGCAGAACTGTCTCTGAGAAAGTTTGAATTACAAGACTCTTAGCATCCAGGCACGAAGCTCTATCACATAGATCAGGTCTGTGTCACAACAAATACACTCCTACCAAGCATTGAACAGAGAGCTGCCAAAGAGCACCATCTGCTGGCACAGAAAGGAAGCGCACGTGAGAAAATTAAAAATAAGCAAGCGAGACATTTTCCGGCCTTTACAAGGCCCACAGGAAGCAGTCTGCAACCAATTACTGGTCCAGAGCCCAGTTTTGAACAACAAGCAGGGACAAAACTAACAATCCAGGTCGAACCAAGATCAAAGAGCAGTGGTAACACACAGCCTCCTGCCACTAAATCCCTACAAAAGAGAAAGAAATTGTGCATCTGAGTAAACTACATCCTAATCAGATGCTAGACATCAGCAAAAAATTATGAGCCTCACTAAGAAAATGGAAGACATGGCCCAAGAAAGGAATATATCAAAGCCCCAGAAGAGATATAGGATTCGAGAGAACTAATTAGCGAGATGCACATAAATTTCCAAAATCAAATTAATGAGTTGAAAGACAATATGGATAAAGAGATAAATGACATCAAGAAGACATTGAGCAAGCACAAAGAAAAAATTGAAAACCTGAACAGAAAAGTAACAGCACTCATGGGAATGAAAGACACAATAGATGATATGAAAAACACATCAGAGGTAAACAAAAGCAGACTCAAAATGACAGAAGAAAGAATAAGTGATACTTAAGACAGAACAGCTAATATTGAAGAGAGAAAAGAACAGAAAGAAAAAAAATGAAAAAAAATGGAGCAGGGGCTCGGAGAGTTGAATGACCACACAAAATGCAATAACATACATATCATGGGAGGTCCAGAAAAGAAGGGAAAAGGGGCAGAAAGAGTATTTGAGGAAATAGCTGAAAAATTCCCAACTCTCAGGAAAGAAATGAACTTACATGTCCAAGAAGCACATTGTACCCCAATTAGAATAAATCCAAATAGACCTACCCAAGACACATACTACTCAGAATATCAAATGTCAAAGACAAAGGGAAAATTCTGAGAACAGCAAGGGGGAAGCAAACCATCACATACAAGGGATGCCCAGGGAGACGTGGTGCGCATATCTCTTCAGAAACCATGGAGGTGAGAAAACAGTGGTATGATACAATTAGGATACTGAAAAAGAAAAACTGCCAGTCGAGGATTCTTTATCCAGCAAAGTTGTCCTTCAAATATGAAGGTGAGTATAAAATATTCACAAACAAACAAAACTAAGAGAATTTACAAAAAAGAATCCACCTTTGCGAGAAATATTAAAGGAACCCTTAGAAACTGTATGCCAACAAAAAGACAGGAGAGGAGAGTATAGAAGAAAGAATAGCAGAAAGGATAACCAAAAGAGTGAAAAGACAGACAAAAACAAAATGACATATGAAAACCAAAGAATAAAATGGAAGAAGTAAATAGTACATTTACAGTAATATCATTGAATGTGAATGGATTAAACTCCCCAATCAAAAGATACAGGCTGACAGAATGGATAAAAAACATCAGCCATCCATATGCTGTTTACAAGAAACTCACCTTAGACCCAGGGATACAAACAGGCTGAAAGTGAAAGGCTGGAAAAAGCTACTCCATGGAAACAGTAACCAGAAAAGAGCAGGGGTAGCTATACTAATATCAGACAAAACAGACTTTAAATGCAAAAAAGTTAAAAGAGATAGAGAAGGCCATTATATATTAATAAAAGGGACAATCCACCAGGAAGATATAACTGTCATAAATATCTAACCATGGTGCCTCGAAATATATGAGGCAAATTCTGGGAAAACTGAAGGGAGAAATAAAACATTTCTACAATAATCGCTGGAGACTTCAATACCCTACTCACATCATTAGACAGAACAACTAGACAGAAGATCAACAAGGAAACAGAACTTGAACAATATGATAAACAAGTTAGACCTAACAGACATATACATAATGCGGCATCCAAACTCAGCAGATTATACATCTTCTCAAGTGCCCATAGATTGTTCTTCAGGACAGACCATATGTTAGGGCACAATGCAGCTCTCAATAAATAGAAAAAGATTGAAATTATACAAAGCACCTTCTCAGATCATAATGGAATGAAACAGGAAATCAATAATAGGAAAAAAGTAAGTTCACAAATGTATGGAGGCTGAACAACACACTCCTAAATAATCAGTGGGTAAAAGAAGAAATTGCAAGTGAAATCAGTAAATATAGTGTGACAAGTGAAAACGAGAACACAGCTTATCAAAACTTATGGGATACAGCGAAAGCAGTCTTGAGAGGAAAATTTATAGCCCTAAATGTCTATATTAAAAAGGAGGAAGAGCTAAACTCTAAGGTTTAACTGAACAACTAGAGAAACTAGAAAAAGAACAGCTACCAATCCCAAAGCAAGCAGAAGGAAAGAAATAATAAAGATTAGAGAAGAAATAAATGAATTTGAGAACAAAAACAATAGAGAAAATCAACAAAACCAGAAGCTGGCTATTTGAGAAGATCAATAAAATTGACAAACCCCTAGCTAGTCTAACAAAGAAAGAAAAAGAGAGAAGATGCAAATAAATACCATCAGAAATGAAAGGGGGGTGACTCCACAGGGAAAAAAAAAGGATCATAAGAGCTTATTATGAGAAACTGTATGCCAACAAACTAGACAACCTAGATGAAATGGACAAATTCCTAGAAATGCACAAACAACCTACACTGATGTTACAAGAAATACAAGAACTTAACAAACCAATCACATTTAAAGAGATTGAGTCCATCATCAATCTCCTAGCAAAGAAAAGTCCAGGACCACATGGCTTCAAAGGTGAAATCTACAAAGCATTTAAAAAAGAATTAACACCAATCCTGTTTAAACTCTTCCAAAAAATGGAAGAAGAGAGAAAATTACCCAACACATTTTATGAAGCCAGCATCACCCTAATACCAAAGCCAGATAAAGATACTACAAGAAAATAAAATTATAGACCAATCTCTCTAATGAACATACATACAAAAATTCTCAACAAAATACTTGCAAATCGAATCCATTAGCACATCAAAAGAATTATACATCACGACCAAGTGGGATTTATTCCTGGTATACAAGGCTGGGTCAGCATAAGAAAATCAATCAATGTAATAAACCACATTACCAAAGTGAAGGGAAAAACACTCATGATCATCTCAATCAATGCAGAAAAGGCATTCGACAAAATCCAGCATCCTTTTTTGATAAAAACACTTCGAAACATAAGAATAGAAAGAAAATTCCTCAATATGATAAAAGGCATATGTAAA
>PVKH010005950.1:0-21532 GCA_004027955.1 Chaetophractus vellerosus
ATTTCTCAAGTATATGTTTATTTCATAGAATTTGATTACATTTTAAATCTTTTTCTGGAATTATTAATCTTAAATATTACGTAACAGAATCTGGTAAATTAGCAATAGACCTTAGAGTTTCCTGTCTACATTTTGGGTCCCTAGCTTTGATGCAAACATTTCTATATACCAATGGTTGGATGTGAGAGAAAATTGCCAGGAGTCTATTTGTCTTCAAAACCAAGTTTCTATATTTTTATAAAGCCAAAAACTGTCTCATTACAATTCTAATGAATCTACCAAAATAGTAAAAATATATTTTCCAAGATAACTTCAAGTCTCCCCTATCTTAAATGGCAGATTCTATTACAAAAACTAAAATAAAGCTTTGAATTGATAGATACCTTAGTTATAAATGATGAATATGCAGATTAATGAAAATAAACCACATATTTTGGCAAGTCTTTATAGGTGAATGCAATTCAATACCTGCATAAATATCTGAAAACAGCAAATTCTGTTATATAAGTGTCTACTGAGTGGATGAGTCTAACTAAATCAACTTGTAAATTTAGAAATTGGGCAAACCAACACATTATAGTGGTCATTTTATAATCTAATTGAGTGGATTGTTATGTGAAGTGACCAAATTGAGTGAATGGTTTTCTTTTTTCCATCTTTTAAAAATAAACAAAGTAACAGATGGCATTAAAACATGAAATTATTTTCACATGGATGAAACCAATAAAATTAGAAATGACAAAGATAAGAATTTCAAGACCCATCTGATTTATAAATTAACATAGTTAAATTAATATACATAAATTAATAGACCCTAAATACAATATATAAAAATGACATTAATATCTTAAAGAGCTAATTATTAAATCAGCCAAGCTCTGCTGTATCTTGCTCACTTTGCTTGGAAAAAGAAAGGATATTTAGCTACTTTAATTTTCAGTTAAGGCAGTTATAGAAAAGCATTACTCTTCCTTAGTTAGCCACATTTCGAAACTATATTAACTAAGAGAAGATGTCACGTGAGTATAGTTGAAGGCCCTGTGGAGGCTTTTGTGTCCTCACAGTCACGTTTTGTCAGGGTCTTGATCCTTCCAGTGGTTGGAATCCAGCCCAAGTAACAAGGGGTCTTAAATCAACTCTCTCTAGAACCTTACTAATTGAAGTGCGGTGTGAGGACCAGCAGCATTGCTATCCCTAGAAACTCTCTTGAAAACGCAGCATTTCAGGTCATATCCCAAGATCTACTCAATCATAATCCATGTTTTAGCAAGATCTTTAGCATATGAACATTTAATTTTATAAGATTGACCCACCTGACTGTGGGGATGGGCAAGTCCAAATTCCAGAGGGCGGGCCCCAAGCTGAGAATTTTGATGAAGGTTTCTGATGAATTCCCCAGGAGGAGTTGGCTGGCTAGAGATGGAAATTCTCCCTTCTGACTGCTGAAATCATCAGTTCTACTTTTAAAGTCTTCAATTGATTTAGATGAGACTTCTTTCACTGCGGACGGCAGTCTCTTAAGTTGATGCAATCACCCTAGTGATGATTAAGGTCTACAAAACATCCTCATAATAACAATCAGACCAGTCTTTGTTTGACTAAACAAATGGACACCATAACCTGGCCAAGTTGACATATGAACTTAACCATCACTGGGAAGGAGTTTGGCATTGAAAAGAATCCAAGTTGAGAGAACCCCATGAATTTCACAGGTGAAATAACAATTTGCATCAATGACCTCTTCAAGGAACCATATGAGAAAATGCCACCAGATTTGCCACTATCATAACTTATGCATTTAACAGGTCCTTGGCAGATTCTACCTACAGACATTCAATTTCTATTAGGTTTATTAAAGAACAGAAGAGTAGTTAATATGTGTCATGCAGAACAGAGAAAAGCCATTATTCTGCTTTTTCCCCTGTTGTTTTGGCCTCCAGTGAAATGCTGCATTTAGGTTGTAGCATCACATTTCAAAAGAGACATAGACAGAATAGAAAGAGTTCAGAGGAGAGCCACAAAGATGATAAAAGGGTTGGAAAATAAGACCTATGTGGAAAGGTTAAGGGAAGAGGGCATGTTCTGTCTGGAGAAAAGAAGACTGGGGGGAAACATAACTGTCTGCAGATTCATTAAGGGATGTTATAAAGAGGAAAGGGACCAATTCTCATTAGTCAATGAAGACAGAACAAGAAGTAATGGGCTTCAATTCCAGAAGGAAAAATTTAGATTAAATATAAAGACTAACTTTATAACAATGTGAATAGTTGGGAAAGGCATCAGCTGCCAGGAGAGGCTGTGGAATTGCCATCATTGGAGAAATTCAAGGCTGAATCCCTACACCCATCGATCAGGAATGACTTAGTAATAATAAAATCAATTCTGCTGTGATTCATGGGAATAGATTAGTGCCCCAGCATAGGTCCTTCCAACCCAAATGATTATATGATTAAGATACCAACACCCAAAGGGGATCGATCTGTGTATAAGGGAGGGAAGAGAAAGTCTTTACAAGCAACTGCTGTAAATTTAAAAATTAAGTAATTCAGAATGCTTACCTAAGGGAGAGACTGATTCAGCTTAGGGGATCTATAGAGAGACTGAATTACTAGTATAGACCTTATTCTAAAATACTAATCTGACTTTTGTTAAGCTTTCAGGTAGAAAAATTTAGACCTACATAGTTATCTGTAATTAGTATTCAAAGACTACGTGACAATATTTTAAGTTATCAATTAAAAATTCAGAATTTGAAATTTTCTCAGAGTCCAAAAACTAAATCTGAAAAAGTCAGATAAAATTTAGAAGGATAATTTTGCCAAGTCACATCCAGAGGTCCTTTTGTTTCATTTAAAAGCATATTTAAATTGCACAGCCGAGGGTTCTAGTTGATGGGCATGTGACTCTAATTAAGATCCAAGATCTACATAATTCAATCACAATGTGGGTCAAAAATTACCAATTGAAGTTTTTCATGTTAAAATTGATTTATACACCTGTGATTCCCAGCGTGAATTTCAGCATTATCCAAAGCATTTTAATTTCCCCATACTTTCTGTCTTATCAAAGTGCCCCCTTGCTAATGCCACAGTGGTTATTTTGAATCATTGAAAAGGCAATATTTAATTTTTTAGTTCACTTTCCCCCTCTCCACCTGCCCAGTTTTCCTTTAAGAAAAAAACACGAGCTTTCTCTCCCCTGAGTAGACTGTGTTATTACTACCATCCACATCATCAGGGTTACAGCATTTGCGGTAGTAGATCATCCCTGTGCTGTCATGGCAATGATATATGATGGAAAAAGCCATCCATCTGAAGATGCGGAGCACAAAGGCTGGAGCAATAACGAGGTAGCCCAGCACAAGCCGGTGTGCACAGCGTGGACATATCCCCCAAATAAAAGTGGACTGCTCTGCAAATTGAGAATCCTTAGATAGGAAGGGAAAGCCCTGGAAGATAATTTTTTTTTTGCTTAGAGACCTTTTATGTCTCCCAAAACATTAAAAAATAATGGGTTCCTGAATTAAAAACCTCTCAAAGCTTCTCACTGCCATTTCTTTCTCTTATATTTTCCCTGTCTCTCATATGTATTTTTCTCTTCCCATTCCCACCGCTACCACTCCAAAACACACTCTGTTTATCATTCGCCTAGACTACTAAAGTGATTTCATAACCCTATTCTCCCTCTGCTCAAATATACCTTTCTTAGTATAGATAATCCTAGTAAATGTCACATTTGTCTTTTCACTCCACTAATCAGAGATGTTTAACTTTCTACTACGATGTATCAAATACAGTTCACATTCCTTAGCTTGGCATTTAAGACCCTCTAAAATTTAGCCTTGACTTTCTTTTTCCAGCTATCGGCACAATGCTTTCTTATGCACATCTTACAGTGCCAAATAGGACTCTTTGTCTTCCAGGATACACTTGTACGTTTTATATCTTTGTTCTTTGTTGCAGACTATACCTGAGATGCAAAGTAAATAATGGGTTAAGTTTTAGAGTATGGCATACCTGGATTCCAACTTACTAGATCTGATCGAGGACAAGTTGCTTTATCTCTTTGATTTTCAGTTTCCTCCTCAGGGAAATGGAAGTAACAATGCCCATTTCAAAGAATCCTTGAGAGGATTGAATGAGAAAATGTTTGTAAAACACTTAGCACAAAGCCATCATAGTCAACAAAGGCAGCACCTCGTATGTTATTCTGATATTATTATGAATATTTAGGTTCATTCTTTAATGCCAATTCAAGTACTACGTTCGGTGTGAAACTTTTCTAGCGCAAGTTCCATTTCAATTAAGCCTTCCCTTCTGACCTAGTTTAGCATTTTTATATTGCACCTGTTACATACTGTCATCTTTTATATTTTACTTACATGAAACCTAAGGTCTATACAAAATGTCCTGGTTTAGACCTGGGTCCTTTATCTACTTTCCATACAACCTAGAAGTGATAAAAAACATGGTATTTTTAAATAAATCATTATTTTTTAATATATGCCTTTCTTTCCTAGTCACGAGTACAAAGAGGTTTTGGATCTGCTTGGAATAACATCTGAACTATATTGGAATAAAAACTCAAGCACATTTTGGCTGGCAGGATAGAGAAGGGCAAATGGCTGTTCTATTGTGAGGATGAAAATAAAGTTTAGGTTAGTTTTGTGGTAACACCCATATTCCACCTTCATTACTTAAACATTCTTTAATGGAAAAAGTACTAAAATCTTAAAGCCACTGGTGCACTCTAATTTAAGTAACTACGTTTCTTCAAGATACTCTGTACTTAGTGACACTATTTCTCAGCATGCCAGAAGTTTGTCCTCATTCTAGAAGATTTTAACCTTATAATGTTAATCCCTTTTGTTGTAAGAAATGCATCTACAATGGTGCCATAGTGAAAAATACATTGTTTTCAGGATTCCTTCAAGTTACTTAGTAAATTATATATATTGGCTTCCACTTGGGGGAAGGGGCACCTACAAACAAAAAACCACAATGTAATAGGCATCTGAATTTCCTTTTAATGTTCTGAGTTTGACAGTAGTTTGACTATCAGCTAAATGGAAGTAGAGGCTAGGAAGGCAACAATTCTTTCTTGCATTCAATTTGTTAAAAATGCAGTACATTTGATTTTAGGATCACTGTTGCCAGAAGTGGCCTTTGAATTAGATTAAACCCTCTTCTACTATTGGATTACTGGTAACTCTATGTAACAATTGTATGGCATGACCTGTCCACGAATCTCCTCTGCTATCACTTTTTCCCCTGCTTTCTGTGCTTCAGTTGTACTGACCACTTTGGCTGCCTCCCAGCCTGCCAGACTTTGCATGTGCTCTTTCCTCTGATGGTGACAGCTCCTCCCCATTTTCTGCACTTAGTTATTTATCCTTCCTATTTTTACACTGAACATTCTTTGCTCACAAAGGCCTTGCCTAATTTATATTACAATCCCACCCTCAGACTAGATCAGTCCCCAGTGTTAGAAACATTCTGTACTTCTCCTTTATAGTATGTACATCAATTGTAGGAAACAAAATCAATTTTTGCATGTGGTCGCTTAAAATAGATTTCCCTGGTTGGAATGTAGACTGGGTGAGTGGGGAGAATATTTTGCCCCTCGTACTTCTCAAGGCCTATCATATAGAAGGCCCTCAAAAGAAATCTCTTGGGTGAATGTAGAAAGCATATCATTACACTGGTCATTTCACAGTGAAAAAAAAAAAAGAGGGTAGAATATTTACTAGTGCTGTCACCACCTGATTAAAATCTAATCTCTTCTTTCTGAAAAGGCACCCTCAAAAGTTTAATGAGACTTTTATTTACTCTGCTAAAATGAAAAAGATAAATTGGAACAAAAGAAAAATACTACCCCTCCCCCCCGATAAAACACCTCACTTGGGCAGATTCAAACTGGAGGAATGAGTCATAACTTAAATGCTGCTAAACATTTTATAGGCAATTTAATATAATTTTGAGAAGGAAACAGTGAAACAGATTATTTTTCTTACTTTTTGGGAGTATATATATATCTGTAAAGGTGCTCCTGATTGGTAAGTCTTTTTTTAATTTATTTTTTTACTTTTTATTTTGAAATACTTTCAAACTACAACATTGTTTCAAGAGAATTCCAACATACCCCTACAAACCTCCAGACACCCAGATCCACCAATTTTAACATTTTACCACATTTACCATTTCTATTATCTATCTATCATCTATCTATCTATCTATCTATCTATCATCTATCTATCTATCATCTATCATCTAGCTGTATGACTATATTTATCAATCCATTTTCTGAACACTTGAGTGTAGGTTGTTGTTTTAGTTTCCTAGACTGATCACAGTAGATACTAGGAAGTGGGTTGGCTTTAAACAATGAGAATTTCTTAGCTTACAATTTGAAGCCATGAGAATGTCCATACCAAGGCATCATCAAGGGAATCCTTTCTTCCCAAAGACTGGCTGCTGGCGAGCCTTGACTCCTCTGCCACATAGCAATGCATATGGCAGTGACTGCTGACCTTTCCCTTCCCTTCTGCATTCCATTGATTTTAGCTTCTTACTCACATGGCGCTCTCTCTCTCTCTCTCTCTCTCTCTCTCTCTCTCTCTCTCTCCCCCCATTCCATTTATAAAGGACTGCAGTAATAAAATTAAGACCCATCCTGAATGAGTTGGGTCACACCTTAACTGAAGTTGCCTCATCAAAAGATCCTATTTACAATTTGTCCACCCCCAAAGGAATGATTAAATTTAAGAGCATGTCTTCTTGAAGTTCATTCAGCTTCAAACTACCACAGTTGCATACATCATGTTCCTTGAGCACATAATACTGTCATGTACATTTCCTAAGGACAAGGGTATTCACTTACGTACCACCTTACATCCAATTAACAACTTCAAGAAATTTAACATTGATATAAAACTTACTATCAACACTCCCATTATTTCATATATCCCAAGAATGTCCCTTTGAGCCTCTTCTCTTCCCTCATTAGATCCCATCCATGATCATGTATTGCTTTTAGTTGTGATTGTCTCCTTAGTTGCTTTCTTTCTTTCTCTCTCTTTCTCTCTCTCTCTCTCTTTTCTTTTTTTTAAATTGTGGGAACATATATACAACTTAAACTTTTCCATTTTAATCACTCCCAATAATACCATTCAAAGGAATTAATCACATTCACAATATTGTAATACCCTCACCATCTTCCATTAATAAAACTTTCCCATCTCCCCAAATGAAATCCTCTACCCATTATGAATTAACTGCCCATTTCCCCTGCTCCACACCCCTGCTAACCTGTACTCTAATTTCTGTCTCTATATGCTTGCAAATTTTTCGATATTTTCTTTGTTGTTACCATGGTGGTTAAATTTAACAGCCTAAATCTATAATTCCATTGGCTTTAATACTAACTTAACATCAGCAGTGTACACAACCTATATTCCTATGTCCCTTCAACCCCCAACTTTATGTAGCTTTTGTCACAAATTGCATGTTTATATATTATGAGTCCAAAACCCCAGATTTATCATTATAATTAATGCATTTGCCCTATCCTGTAGGAAGTAAAAAATGAAGTTACAAACCAAAAATTCAATATGACTAGAATTTATATTTACCCATGTCATTACCCTCACTGGAGATCTTTATTTCTTCATGCAGCTTTGATCTATTGCCTATTGTCCTATCCTTTCAACCTGTAGAACTCTTTTTAGCATCTCTTGTGGGTTCAGTCTATTGGTAACAGATTCCTTCAGCTTTTGTTTATCTGGGAATGTCTTAATCTCTCCCTTATTTTTGAAAGATGGTTCTGCCAGATATAGAATTCTTGGTTGGCAAATATTTGCATTCAGAACTTTAAATATGTCAACCTATTGCCTTCCTGCCTCTGTGTTTTCTATTTCTCATCAGAAATACTATCTTATTGAGACTCCCTTTTTAGGATGCATTGCTTTTTTCTTAGGGCTTTCAGAATTCTCCACCTTTGGACATTTTGACTATAATATGCTACAGCATAAGTCTATTTGGGTTTATCCTTTTTGGAGTTTACTGAGAGTCTTGGATATATATATTCATTCCTTTTATTAAACTGGGGGAATTTTCAACTATAATTGTTTTGAATATTCTCTTTGCCCCTTTCTCTCTTTTTCCTCCTTCTGCAATTCCCAGAATGCATATAGTGGTATGACTGAAAGAATTCCACAGGTTCCTCGGACTCTGTTCATTTTTATTTATTCCTTTTTTTTTTCCTGCTCCTCAAATTAAATAATTTCAATTGTCTTATCTTCAAGAGCCAAGTTCTTTGACTCTTTCTTCTGCCAGCCAATCTGCTGTTGAACCCTTCCAAGGAATTTTTAATTTTTGTTATTCTGGTCTTTGGCTCTGCTTGGTTCCTTTTCATAATTTCCATTTCTCTACTGATATTATTTTTGTGTTCATTTTCTTGATTTCCTTTGGTTCTTTGTCCATGTTTTCCTTTAGTCCTTTGGGCCTATTTAGGACCATTTAAAAAATCTTTTTCTGGTATGTCTCAGGTCTGGCCCTTCTCACTGAGGGCTTCTAATGCTTTGATAGTCTCCTTTATCTGGGCCATCACTTCCTATTTCCTTGTATGTTTTATAAACTTCTGTTGTAACATGGCTCTTGTTATATCTTAATATCTTATTGCTGGAATTATACTCTGAGGCATCTGTTCCTTAAGCTTGAATTCAGCTAGTGTTATAACAGAGCTTTCCTTATTGCTAGGAGCTAACAACAACAAAAATGTAGAAATAAAGAAAACACCTTTTCCAGTCTTTTCAGATCGACCTGTGTGAGTGTTTTTCTTAAGGGCTTATCTATCTATACAGTAAATTCAGAGAATAGCTCCAGACCAAAGCAAAGGGGCCTCCCTGATCCTTTCTGCACATGTCTCCTGTATTGGGCATGTGCATGTGGCTTTAGGAATTCTCCCATTTACATGTTCCAAATGTCCCCTGTTCCCTAGAAAATGCATTCCTCATGGTCCTGAGCACTGTACTTTATGTCCTACAGCCAGCAATCCCTTAGCCCAGGCAGTCATGACATGACGCTTTTCCACCACAATCTGTTGGAGAGCTCTGTAAGCTGCCTTCTATACACAAGGCAAGTTCTGGGTTGGTGAGTCCCACAGGACACTACCAGACATATTGGGCCAGATATACATGCCTCTGGTATGTGCACAAGGGTTACTCTGCTCCTTCTGAAACCAGGACCAGGGATCCACACTGGTAGTGTGGGCTGGCTCCTCTGTAAGCTGTTGAGTGGTGACAGGAAATCCTGCAGCTTTTAAGTAGCCTTTATTATTATTTTTTAAATTTGGCAGTTGCTTTGTTACCAAGGCTCTTCTACTATTTCATGGAGCTTTAAAAATGTGTTTCTTCCACTTTTTGCTTGGTTTACAAAGCCTCTGTGGGGTGGCAGAACCCCGAAATATCTCATTTCACTACATTGGATGGGGCAGAGATGGTTGGTAAGTTTTTAATAGCTCACTTCACTAGGAAGTTGGCATGAGATTTATCTAAATGTCAAACCAATTTGAGCCATTTGCTTAGTGGTCATACATTTTATCATCTAAGTAAGAGCTTTCATAATTCCTGGTTACTAGAAAAATGTTGATTGGATATATGGACTTCAAATACCCTACTGCTGCAAATACCCTACTGCTTTAATTGTATGCACCTAACTGCTGTCATTTCTTTTGTGTTAGGGAGGCTTGTGAGTGAGTTTGGAAGGGTGTAGATAACTTAAGGGCTGCTTATTGCTGTATAGACTCTATTTCAATGGCCAAAGGATAAGATTTTCTACCTGAATATTTTAGGGTAAATATTCTTAGTGTAGATTTTGCAAACTTGAGCACACAGTTTATAGAATAGCCATTATGTAGCTTTCTTTTGCTTTAATATTCTATACAAACATAATTATGAAATTATTGTATAGAGAGCATTGCCAATAAACTTTACGTGGATTTTACACTTTGCCTTCCTATCACAGAGAGCTACTCCCACTCCTTTTAAAAAAGGCCATGTATCAGTGAATAACAAAAGCAGGGAGTTAACAAATGTTTTCTTGTTAGAGATGGACAACACCTGGCTATGTCTGACTGTCTTGATTCAAGTTTATGCTTTTCCTTTTCCATCACCCTCTCCTTTTTCTGTGAGTGTGATGCATTTCATGCCTGCTGGTTCAGAGAATAGCTGTGGAGTTAGACTGCCACAGTTCATTTCTGGAGTTACTTCCTTAAAAGATGTTTGGCATTAGGCAGATTACCACTTTGTGCTTTGTTTTCCTTTTTTGACCACTAATAGTACCTACATGATAGAACTACATGAGATAATCCATATGGAGTCATTAGCACAATGCCTGATACATTAAGTGTTAAGTATTAGCTATAATGACCACATGCTATGGATTTTGGTTTTATATCTCTGTCAGGGAGTTCATATGTGATTATTCTCTTTTCCTTACATTCTGTAGTTTCTATGCTATTTTAAAAATTATTCTGGTTGTATCACCAGCCAGTGCTTGGTAGTAATCCCTTGGTGCCAGGGAGGCTCATCCTCGGAAGTCATGTCCATGCTGGGGGGAAGGTAATGCATTTATATGCTGAGTTTGGCTTAATGAGTGTATATGGCTATGAGACTTCAAAGTGAATCGGGAGTTCATCAGAGAGGTAACACTTATGCATGTCTCCAGAAGGCTCTCATAGATGGCCAAGGTAGATACTACCCCGAATAGTGGGGCTCCTGACAGCTCTGGAGACACCCAAGCCCTACAGTCATGGCAGATAGCTCCAGAGTTTGCCTTGCCAGTGGCCCTACTTTGGAGTTTGTGCTCCTGAGTGTGACAGAGTTGGACTCAGATGTGACTTCTCTACATATGCCTTTTCTGTCCCTTTTATTTGAACCTATAGTTGGTGGTTGTTGTAGTTTGGCAGTTTGATGTAATTATGAATTCCAAAAATAGATATTGGATCATGCTTGTAAACTGGTCTGCTAATCTGGGCATGATTAAGTTATGATTAGGGCATTAACTGGGCCATGACAGTAGGGCGTCGAGCCCCACCCCTTGGTGAGGCAGGAATCAAATATAAAAGGCATGGCAAAGAACACTGTTGAATCAGTTTTGATGTTGGAGTTCTGGTGAGGAAGGAGAGAAGCCCCTGGATAGAGATGAGCCATTTACGTGAGAGCTCACAGCTGGCCTTGTGGAGAGAAGCAAAGCCTAGAGAGCTTTATAGTCTACAGCTGCCCTTGTGGAGGAAACGGAGGAGCTAAGGCCAGAGAGAAACACAGCCCTGGAAAGAGAGGAACCCAAGAAGCCTGAACCCTGGCAAACATCAGCAGCCGTCTTGCCCCAACACATGGCAATGGACTTTGGTGAGGGAAGAAACTTATGCTTTATGGCCTGGTAACTGTGGACTTCTACCCCAAATAAATACCATTTATAAATACCAAGAGATTTCTGGTATTTTGCATCAGCACCCCTTTGGCTGACTAATACAGTGATGGAGTTGGTAGGTATACGTCCAAGAAACTTTAATCTCTGGGCTGTCCATGTGCTAGCTGGGCCCTGAAATTCAACAGAGTTGTAATACCTACTCTCCAGTTCATTGGACTCACCCAGGACAACTGACAAGGAGATGTTGATGGACAACTAGAGGTTCTGAGGGCAGGGAGAAGGAAATACAGGTAAAACATGGAGCATTTGGGACTTGGGAATTTTCCTGAATGACATTACAATGACAGATATGGGCCATTACATATCTTGCCATAACCTACAAAATTGAGTGAGAGATTGTGTAAACCACCACATAATCTATAATCCATGCTTAGTGGCAATGCTCTAAAATATTTTCATCAATTGTAATGAAAGTACCATGCTAATGAAAGATGTTGTTAATGTGGGGAAATGTGGGAGGTGTAGGAAGCTGGGCATATGGGAATCCCCTATATTTTTATGTAACATTTATGTAAGCTAAATATTTTAAAATTATTCTGCAATTTTTTCTTCAGTGGTTATACACTTTTTGCCAGTACAGACACTGCTGCTGCTTTTCTTTATACAAGCAGTATCATCTGAAAAATTATAGTACAGATTTCTAAATAATTTTTTTTCCTGTATTATCAAGACGCTGTAAATTGGAGCTTCTGAGTAGGCATATATTTGATATAGGTTCAACCAGGACAATTCATATCTCCACCATGGTACCTCATGGTATGTGTCTGGAAACTTTCTGCAGAAGCAAACATCAGTTAAAGTACTATTATTCTAAGAAATCCAAAGACATTTCAGAATGAACTGATAAAGTTCACTTTGAATAATCTAACCTCAGATGAAACATATAAATGAACAATAATATATAGTTGAAATTATCTAGAGTAAAATGCAGTATATCACACTCATTTTCTGCTTCAAATACTTCCACTTTAAATGGGTAATAGCTATATTAAATTCTCTTCTGATATGCCTTCAGTGGAGTGAACTGAAATTTACCAAACCATAGCAGTTTTTCTCAAATCTAGAAGCTGTACATGTGTGCTGCAAAGAGAGAGGAAACAACCTTGCATGTTCTCCTCCCACTCCCTTTTCAAGTCAGATAATTCAATTTCTGCTGGAGAAATGGTGCCTGAGAAGAGAATTATGCTTTAAACACCCAACATGTACACAGCTAAAAGTTCCCAAATGAATGCTCCACAAATGTAAGAGGTTCTACAAAGAACAGCACAGGAATGTAATCATCGCCATACCTACCAGTGCAAACAGTTTCCTGGGACTACACACAGATGGCCAAACTGGATCTCCCATGAATCATGTTGGAGAACTTGCACTTCCACACACAGACATGTGTGAGTTCCCAGCATTTACTTTTATGATCTGTTTTCTTTGCTTCTAAGAAACTGATATGAAATGCAGAAAGAGCCATAAAATATGGCATAAAATAATAGAATCTGCACTTGTATGTCTAAGCGTTTGTTCACTCATTTCCTGAAGAAAATTTATCAGTATTTTAAGAAAATAAAGTCACAATACTACTAGGAAAACATAATTTCAATCTACTCATGGTCCTACAATAAATCAAGAAAGAGCTGGTATTCTGAAGTACTATATTTTCAGTTGATGAAAGAATTTGGAATCAAACTCCCACACAGACTTAATAGCCATTAAATATTTGATTGTTTGGAAAGAGAATTAATCAATTAGAGATTGTTTTTAATAATTGCTAGACTTGTCAAATAGATAACTAAATAAATACAAAGGAGAGTTACATGAAAGAATGCAAGAAAGGAGGAAGAATTAAAGAAAGAATGAAAGAAAAATAAAAGAAAGCATGAAGAAGAAAGGAAGAAAAAGAATATTAAGAACTTAAGAAAAGAGTTTAACATATCTTTTTTTGCAGATGATAGTATAGGCTGCCTATAAAATTCAAAGGAAATATCTAAAATTTATTCAAACTTTGATAATTCATGAAAGGAATTAGTTTAAAAGTAGACTAAAACTCAGGAGATTCCCCATATACCATCATTATCATGCTATAAATTACAATAAAAAATATTTATCTATTTTAGATGCAAAAAATATAGCTATGAAATTTAACATATGATATAAAATAAAATAAATGAAGGACTATCTTAAGTTTCTGGACTCAAAAATTAACAAGATGAAGCTAAGAAAAATCAAAATAACATTTTTATATTTATTTGCTAATTCTTTAGAATAAATAAAATTATTTAAAATTTTGCCAAGAAAAACAAATAAATTAGATGGATCAGAATATTTTTGAGAAAAAGAAAAATTAGAAGATATTTTATTCTCAAATATTTAAATAGAAGATAAAATTAAATACTGCTAACATGAAATGCAAGCTGAAATATTCATATCAAAAGAAACCTCAGAGTTGTTTTGACTATTGATAATAATTTGTCAAACAATATAGATATAATTCTAAATCAGTGGGGAAGAAAGCATAATTTATTAATTAATCTGGGAAAATTGATTACTGAAGATAGAAGCAAGGTTAGAATACTCTCTCTTATGTTACATCAGAGGAAATTTAGTCTCACTCTTTTGATAAGTTAAATATAAAATGTAAAAGCATAACATACCATAACAGAATTGAGGTAAATATTATGAGAATAAACACATATTAATATACATAAATGATAAAAATTTGTAGATATGACTACAGAAAAATATAAAACTTCCATATGAAAATATAAATAAAATTACAAATAAATAACAAGTTGGGAATATAGAAGCAGACAAAGGAACTGGACCTAAAAAAATAAAAGAGAAAAAAATTAAACACCCAAATTTAAAATGTGGGGGAAATTCATGAACTGATCATTTACAAAAGTAGTATGAATGACCAATAAATTTGTGAAAATTTTTTCAAACTACCAGTAATCAAAGTAACCAAAATTTAAGAGACCCTTTTTTTCTCTTTAATGATACTAGCAAAGTTAAAAGAGAATATATTATCCATTGGCTGTGTGGGGAAATTATATTGAAGTGTAATTTGACAATATGAATGAAAAGACCTAAAAGTAATATGCATTAATTTTAAATGAGAATTTTTAATGACAGATGTCCTTCTGATTATGATAGTGAACAATTTCAGCTAATCTAAATGTCCAAAAAGGAAATTGGTAAAATAAATTATAGTATATGCATGTTATAAGGCTTTTAAAAATATTTAATTTCATAGAAATTGTTTATGAGGAATTGTTATTAAAAGGAAAAGTTATAGAATAGTATATATAGCATGCTTTCAATTTAGTATAGGGAAACTGGCAAAAAAAAACCCATAAATGTGTGCAGTTGTATGCATGTATACTTATATACATACAGTTATAATTATCTTGGATTTTATGATTGCAGGTGACATTTTTCTTTCTTCCTAAATGGCCCACTTTTGAAATAAATTTATTTAAAAGAGAAAATTAGAATTTTGACCTCAATAAAAAAAAAATAAGATTTGGTCTGTGGCACCAAGGAGAGATGATGTAGCATAATTCAATCAATAGTATTTATAAAATAGTGGAACAAAATTTATAATGCAATAGAGAAGATGGTGTCAGATTAGGAAGACAAGGCTCAGCTCTCTCCCAAAACCAATGGAGAAAGAGCCAAAAGCTGCCAGATGGACCTGCTTTGGGGATCAGCCAACCAGGACAGTGCTTCACAACTCCCAGGAGAGTGAGGGACAGAGAGACAAAGAAACTGAAACAAAAAAAGGATGAGTTACTAAACCTCACAGCCATCAGGAAGGGCTTCCCACCCCCACCCCTGACATATTAGCAGGAACAAAACCACTGGCTCATTGCACTTGACTGAGAGGGGAGCAGATGTCTTCCACCCTGTCAGGGTTTCAAGGGAAAAGGGAGGAGGAGTCAAGGAACTTTTCTTCAGTGAATTCAGCCAGCAGAGTCCAATTTGAATCTCAGGTCCAGCCAGACAAAAACAAAGGAAAACTGAGAAATACACTTCTGTGGAAAGGTGTGCCAATGAGTGTCATCTGCTGGCCAGTCTGGAAATTGCATGGACAAATAATGAAATTGGGTCTCTCTGTTCCCTAAATTCTGGAAGAAAATCTGCACCCCATTAATGAGTCCCTGGCATGATTTTGATAATTTAAGCTGGACAATATTAAAGACTTAGGATAAGTTGAACAAAATATCAAAGAAGATCTGTGAAAAAATAATAACAATAGATGAGAGAGAGAAATTGACCATCGGAGTAAATTCACCAAGATATTCAGTTGCCTATACATCAGCAAAAAATTACAAGCCAGTCTAGGAAACAAGAAGAGAAGTCTTGGCCAAAGGAACAAAATAAATATCCTGAAGAAAAGCAGGATTTAAGACAATTAATCAATAATAATCACACAACCCTCCTAAATCAATGTAAGAAAATGAAAGAAAATATGCCTAAAGAGATAAAGTTTATTAAGCCAACACTGGGTGAGCATAAAGGACAATTTGATATCTGTAAGGAAAAGTAACAGACCTTATGGGAATGAAAAACTGATAGATGAGGTTAGAAATACATTAGAATTTTTAATTTTAAGAATACATAGGAGCAGATTTGAATTGCTCGAAGACAGAAATTGTGATTTCAATGAGAGAACATCTGAACTGGAAAAGACGGGAGAACAGAAAGAGAAGAGAATGGAACAAATGGAACAGGGTCTCAGGGAATTGAACAACAACATGAAATGCAAAAACATACGCATTATCAATGTCCCAGAAGGTGAAGAAAATGGAAAAGGAGCAGAAAAAATATTTAAGGAAATAATGTCTGAAAACTTCACAACTCTTGTGAAGATGTTAGTACTGATATCAAAGAACAATGCATGCCAAACAGAATAAATCTGAATAGAATTACCTTGAAACACCTACTATTCTGAACGAAAAATATCAGAGATAAAGAGAGCATTCTGAACGAAGCAAGAGAAAAGCAAAGCATCACATAAAAGGGATCCTCAATAAGATTAAGTGTTGACTTTTCATCAGAAACTGTGGAAAAGAAAGTAGTATGATGTATTTAAGGTACTGAAGGAGAAAAACTGCCACCCAAGAAACCTATATCCAGCAAAGCTGTCCTTCAAAAATGAAGGGGAGTTCAAAGTCTTCACACACAAAAATAAAACCTCATAGAATATGTTACCAAACACAAAAATTACAAGAGATACTAAAGGGAGTGCTGCAGCCTGAAAGGAAAATCAAGGGTGAGAGACTTGGAGAAAAGTGTAGAAATAAAGATTAGTAAAAATGGTAAATTAAAGGGTAAAAAGATAGACAATAGTACTATATGACAACAGAAACCCAAAGTCAAAATGGATAAAGTACATAATGTCTTTATAGGAATAAGATTGAATTAATGGCTTGAACTCTCCAATCAAAAGACATAGACTGATATAATGGATTTTAAAAATGATCCATCTATATCTTTTCTAGAAGATACTCACCTCAGACATAAGGACACAACCAGGTTAAAAATAAAAAGTTGGAAAAAGTTATTCCACTCAATTAGTAACCAAAAAAGCATTGGAGTAGTGATATTAATATCTGACAAAATAGATTTTAAATGCAAAACTATTATAAGGGATGAGAAAAGAAATCAAATATTAATAAAAGCGGGAATTCACCAAGTAGAAATAAGTAGATTAAATATTTATGCACCTAACCTGAGTATCCCAAGGTTCTCAACAAGATAGGTATTAGATCTTCTTTGAGTGATTGGTAGAATTCATCTGTGAATTCTGGTCCTGGGCTTTTCATCTTTTGGAGGTTTTTGATGACTGTTTCAATCTTTTCATTTGTAATCGCTTTGTTTAGGTCTTCTATTTATTCTAAGCACATAAGGCACACACTGGCAAAGCTGAAGGGAGAAATATATTTCCTTATAATAATACTTAGAGCTTCAATACACCACTCTTAGTATTGGATAGAATATCTGGGCAGAGGATAAATAAAGAAACAGAGAGCTAGAATAATGTGATAAATGAACTAGACCTAACAGACATCTATAGAGCATTGCACTCCAAAACAGTGGCATAACTTTCTTTTCAAGTGCCCATTGATCCTTCTCCAAGATAGATCATATGTTGTATCACAAGACAAGTATCAATAAATTTATAAGATTGAAATTATACAATACACTTTATCTGATAATAATTGAATGAAGCTAGAAATCAGTAATGGAGGGAAAAGGGAAAATTCATAAATATATGGAGAATAAACAATACATTCTTAAATAATTAGTGGATCAAAGAAGAAATTGCAAGAAAATTCAGCAAATATCTTGAGATGAATGAAAATGAGAGCACAACATATAAAAACCTATGGGACATCACAAAGGCAGTGCTGAGAGAGAAATTTATAGCCCTCAACACTTACATTTAAAAAGAAGAGCTAAAATTGAAGACCTAACTGTAGACCTGGAGGAACTAGAAAAAGAAGAGCAACTAATCCCAAAACAAGACAAAGGAAAGAAATAGTAAATATCAGAGCAGAAATAAATGAAATCAAGAACAAAGGAAAAAAAGAGAGAGAGAATCAACAAAGCCAACAAGTTGGTTCTTTCAGAAGATCAATAAAATCTACAAACTGAATAAACGACCCTGCAGAAATAAGAGAGATCATAAGAGGATACTATGAACAACTGTATGCCAAAAAACTAGAAAATGTAGACAAGATGGACAAATTACTAAAATCACACAAACCATCTACCCTGACCCTAGAAGAAATAGAAGACCTAAACAAACCAATTACAAATGAAGAGATTGAAATAGTCATCAAAAACCTCCCAAAGATGAATAGCCCAGGACCAGATTTCACAGATGAATTCTACCAATCATTTAAAGATGACATAATACCGATTTTGCTCAAGCTCTTCCAAAAAATTGAACAGGGAAGAATGCTACTAAACTCATTCTATGAAGCCAGCATCACCATAATACCAAAAACAGATAAAGATACTACAAAAAAAAGAAAAGAAAATTACAGACCAATATCTCTAATATAGATGGAAAAATCCTCGACAAAATACTTGCAAACAGAATCCAAAAGCACATTAAAAGAATTATACACCATGATGAAGTGAGTTTTTTCCCAGGTATGCAAGGGTTGTTCACCAAAAGAAAATCAATTCGTGTAATAAATCACATTGAAAATTTGAAGGAGAAAAATCACATGATCTTTTTGATTGATGCAGAAAAGGCATTTGACAAAATACAACACCCACCTTGATAAAGATAGGAATAGAAGGAAGCTTTCTCAATGTGTAAGTGCATACAGGAAAGATTTAGAGCCAGCATCATACTCAATGGTGAAAGACTGAATGCTTTCCTGCTGAGATCAGGAACAAGACAAGGATGCCCAATTTCACCATTGTTATTCAATATTGTGTTAAAAGTTCTAGTTGTTGTAATTAGGTTAGACAAAGAAATAAAAGTCACCCAAATAGGAAAGGAAGAAGTGAAACATTCACTATTCACTGATGAAATGATGCTATATCTAGAATCACCTAGATTCCAAAAAAATCCACAACAAAGCTACTAGAATTAATGGATGATTTCAGCAAAGTGGTGGGATACAAGATTAATATGCAAAAATCAATAGCGTTTCTATAGACTACTGATGTGCAATCTGAGGAGGAAATCAGAAAGAAATTCCATTTATAATAGAAACAATCAAATATGTAGGCATAAATTTAACCAAGGACATAAAGGACTTGTATTCAGAAAACTATAAAACATTGCTTAAAGAAACCGAAGGAGACATAAAAATGGAAGGACATTGTTTTCATGGACTGAAAGACTAAATAGCATTAAGATGTCAATTCTACCCAAACTAATTTACAGATTCAACGCAATACCAATAAAAATCTCAACAGCCTTTTTTTGCAGAAATGGAAAAGCCAATAAATTTATTGGAAGTGTAAGTGGCCCCAAATATTTTTTGAAAAGTCTTAAAAAGAGAACAAAGAGGCCTCTCACTTCCTGACTTTAAAGCATGTTACTTAGTTACAGTGGTAATGATATTGGCATAAGGACAAACAGATTGACCAATAGAACCAAATCAATAACTCAAAAATTCACCTACAGTCAAGTGATTTTTGACAAGGCTGTTAAGCCCACCCAGCTGGGCCAGATGAGTCCATTCAACAAATGGTACTGGGAGAACTGGATAGCCATATCCAAAAGAAAAAAAAAAATTTTAAAAAGAAAGAAGGTCCCTATCTCACACCTTATACAAAAATTAACTCAAAATGGATCAAGGACCTGAATATAAAAACAACAACCATAAAATTCTTAGAAGATAATGAAGGAAAACATATTCAAAAGTTACTGTAGGAGGTAGTTTCTTAAACCTTATACCCAAAGCATGAGCAACAAAAGAAAAAATACATAAATGGGGCCTCCTCAAAATTCAACACTTTTGCACCTTAAAGAACTTTGTCTAAAGGTGAAAATGTAGCCAACTCATGGGAGAAAATATTTGGCAATCATGTATCTGATAAGGTTTTAATATCCATGGTATATAAGGAGATCATACAACACAACAATAAAAAAGGCAAACTATCCAACTAAAAAATGGCGAAAAAACTTGGAAAGACAACTGTCCAAAAGAAATACAAATGACGAAGCAACGCATGAGAAAATGCTCAGCATCACTAGTAATTAGGGAAATGCAAATCAAAACTACAATGTGATATTATTTCACACCTATTAGACTGTCCCCTATCAAAAAGCCAGAAAACTTTAAATGTTGGAGAGGATATGGAGAGATAGGAACACTTATTCACTTTTGATGGGGATGTAGAATGATATAGCTACTGTGGAGGACTGTTTGGCAGTTCCTAAGGAAGTTGAATATAGACTTGTCGTTGGCACCTGGCAATACCTTTGCTAGATATAAACAGAGAAGTACTGAGAGCAGTGACACGAATAAACATCTTCACACTGATATTCATAGAAGCATTATTCACGATAGCCAAAATTGGAAACAACCCAGGTGTCCATCATCTGGTGAATGGATAAACAAATTATGGTGTATACACAGGATGGAATAGTTTGTAGTGGTAAAAAAAAAAAATGAAGTCGTGAAATATGTGACAACATGGATGAACCTGGAGGACATTATGTTGAGTGAAACAAGCCAGACACAAAAGGACAAATGCTTTATGATTGCCCTGTTATGACTAAATATATTATGTGAAATATGAATATATTATGTGAATATGAATATGGGTAAAATTGCATATATAGGACTATTTTTCTTTGAAGCCTAACAAATACAGTTTATACTACAAAATGTTAATATCAGATCAAAAAATTATAAAGATGAAATTAGATGAGTGATTATGTAGGCCTGAGGAAGGAATGCTAAGGGGTGTGGAGTCTTTCCTTTCGGAGTAATGAAATTGTTCTAAAATTTTTGAGATGATGAATGTACAACATTGTGATTATACTAAAAGCCATTGTTTATACACTTCGGATAGCTCATATGGCTTGTGAATATATCTCAATAAAACTTCTTAATAAACAAGTAAATAATTGGACAAGAATAGCCAGAAATAGCAGCTATATACAGCAGGGGAAACAGGGAGATTGAGAGGTGAGGAATTTTCTTGTTTGTTTGTTTGTTTTTTATTATTATTATCAAAATAACAACAATGCTTTAACAATGATTGAAGTGATGATCACACAGCTATGTGATTATACCAAATACCACTGATTGTACACTTTGGATAAATTGCATGCTTTATTAATATGTATCAATAAAACTGAGTTGTTTAAAAAGTGGCATGTTGTTTTTAAAATATAACACATTTAAAGCAAAGTTTTAAAAGGGATGATAACGACAGTAATATCACTTTATATAATAGTATGTAAAAAAAATGGGATGAAACCACATCCACCCAAAAGAATAATGCTTGCCAACTTTCATACTGTTTTAGTTTTAATAAAGTCAGGAATTGTGAGAACAATATTCAAT
>PVKH010005951.1:0-21522 GCA_004027955.1 Chaetophractus vellerosus
CAGAATCAGATTATTAGGGTCAAGCATTCTGCAAGTCTGTCCTTGACGGACTAATAGAAAGATCTATTCTAATGTTTACATGAGGATTCTTCCATCTTTAACTCCTATTACCATGTAATGGCAGTTATATTTGCAGGTCGATGTTAAAGAAGACCAAAGAATGTATCCCCAAAAGAGTGAGCTTAAAATATGACTGCCATATTAAATTCTGTTGATGTTAGTCCCACCGAAGACTCTATGAATAAAGTGCTGGCTGTAAATGTCTTTTTCAGTTTATCTAAATATGGACTGCTTAGGAATATTATGTTCTCTTATTGTCCATTATAATTAAATATTTTTAATTAATTGGGCCAGCTTTTGAAATGATGGTGCCACATTTAAAGTAGGGTATATTTTCATATATTGTTGTTTGCTCCTTTATGGATGAAATAGACACAAAGAAAGAAGACACTTTAACTTTGCATCTCAGTATCAGTTATCTAATTTATTTGAATTTGGTTTTACTTTATAAAACCCAAACTCACTCATTAGGGTCATTTTTACCTGCTTAACAGCTTAGGGAACAATTTGTCAATTTTGTGGTTTTTGAGATTGAAAGGAAGGAACTAGGCAATTAACTGAAGTCATGAAGAAATAAAGATCTTTGGTAAAGATAATTACATGGGTAAATATAAATGCTAGTACTATTGTATTTTTAGTTTGTAACTCCATGTTTTACTTCCTATAGCATTTAAAAGACAAATGCATTAAATGTAATGAGAAAGAGTAGTTTTGGACTCAAAATGTATAAACATGTAATTGGTGACAAGAACTACATAAAGGTGGGGAATGGAGAAGTATAGGAATATAGATTGTGTATACCATTGAAGTTAAGTTGGTATCCAAGCAAATAAGGCTGTTACAGGTTTGGGATGTTAAAATTAAGCCCAATGGTAACTACAAAGAATATATCAGAGAATATTCAAACTCAGAGGGACAGAAATTAGAGTACAGGTTTCTGGGGCCGGAGGGCAATAGAAAAAGGGATTTAATGCAAAATGGTTTTAAGGTTTGTTTGGGGAAGATGGGAAAGTTTTAGTCATGGAAGGTAGGGCAGGTACCACAACATAGTAGATGTGTTTAATTCCACTTAATGGTCTGCTTGGGAGTGGTTAAGATGGGAAAGTTTATGTTGTATATATGTTCCCTCAATGAAAAGGAAAAAAGAGTAACTAAAGGGAAATAACAATTAAAGTCAATGCATGATCCTAGATGGGATTTAACAAGGGAGGAGAGAAGACTCAAAATGACATTATTGGGACATTGGAATAAAATGGAAAATATCCTGTAAGCTTTATGTCATTGCTAAATTTCTTGAACTTGAAACTGCACTTAAGGTAGATACTTAAGTGAACATATTTGTTCTTTGGAATTGTACATGCAAGTATTAAGGATTCAAGGAGGATGTTCAGCAAATGGATTGGTAAATAGATATATACACATATAGATGGATAGATAGATTGATTGTTAGAATAATGGATAGATAGTTAGCTGGAATGATATGGCACACAAGTGGTAAAATGTTAAAATTAGGTACCTGGAGGGATGGTGTATGTTGGAGTTCTCTGCATGGGATTTATAACTGTCCTGCAAGTTTGAAAGTATTTCAAAATAAAAAGTTAAAAAAAAAAACAACTCTGGCCTATAAAATGACAGCAATCCTCTTTTAGCTCCTCTAATGTTTAAAGCAATTGTTTTTGCACTAGATACACTTTCCAAAAAAACTGCCAGGAAAGACAACCTGGAAATAATTGCTACATATTCCCACTCATCTGAGAATCAGTGATTAGGAATTTCCTAAAAAATATTCTGTGTAGCCCTTTTCCCAGATATGAAAATTGTCTAATTCTCCTTTTTTGCTTTGTTTTGTTTAACTTCGAAAGCCTTTTACATTTAATGCACTATATGTTAAAATGTAGCCAAAAACAATAAAAGATGAAAGGTTTTGGTTGAAAGGGTATTGGACCTCCTTTTCTCTATGTGCCCATGTGTACACTTGAACACAAATGTGTACATATAGAACAGCTTTCTAAAGCAAAGTACAAATATGAAAAACATGGCTTTAGACACCTTACAGTCTATTTCTGGGTCAAACCATATCATCTGAGAGTTGTGTCAATCCAAATTAAGTTGTGTTGGTTGTTGCTGAATTGTCTTCTGTTTGATAACACGGCCTAATTTGAGGTTGTTATTTCTAGAAGCATGGCCATTCCTCTTCTTGCACATAAGTCTGTAGGTGTGGATCTTATTTCAAATATCTTTTTTATTAAGACATATGGGAAATGTTTTTCTGATTATAGTGCTAGGAAGGTCTTATAGATAACTACTTTGTTTTCATTTCAAGGATACTGCGATCCATGTAACAGACCCTGTGCTCGTCTTTGTGTTAAATACTGTAAAACTTTGAGTTAAGCTTGTGGCCCATCTCTAGCAGATGTACAGGAACATTTGACATGTGTTCAGTGTACTCATTTCATTTCTGGCATCATCTCCTTTCCCTATCCTCATTTTCCCTCTGTTGTAATTTTCTAAATCAGTCTTGATTTATTTTATTTTGTAGTGTTGTGTGTAGTTTTACAAGAAAATGTTTTTAAGATACGTATTTTAAAAGGACTAGAAAATAAATAGAGTCCAGATTAATTATTGTCACCTAGGGCCAAACCTTCTAATTTAAACCATTTTAATTTTACTCCATATAATCTGAATAATATGATTTTGTGATGGTATTCTTTTGATTACTAATATATTATTTTATTCATGGTTCAAATAAGAATATAAAGCAATATCTTTTTTTGTTGTTGTTACATATCCCTCCCCCTTTCTGCTTGCTCTTGCTGTGTGTTCATTTTTTGTGTTCTTCTATGTCTGCTTTGTCTCCCCCCGCTGCGGCAACGCACCGAGTCAGCTCACTGTGCAGGCGGCTTGCCCCGCTTGTGGACAGCTCTGCTTCCGTTCCCGGGTGGCTTATTTTTTGCTCCGTTAGCAGGCAGCTTTGCTCCATTCGGGGGTGGCTCGCCCTGCCCGTGGCGGCTTTGCCTTGCCTGTGGCGGCTTTTTGCCCTGCCCACGGCGGCTCTGCCCCACCCATGGCGGCTTGCCTTGTCAGGCGGTCTGCCCGCTCAAAGAGGTCCCCGGGAACCAAACCAGGGCCTTCCATGTGATGTACCGGCACCCTATCCACTGGGCTACAGCTGGCCACAGCAATATCTTAAAATAACCAAGATTACCAGAAAATTTTAGGTGTAGTTTTTGTTTTATTCATTAGCTTAATGAGTTAATAATATGTGATAAAAGATAATGGACAGAAGGAATAATTATAATATCAATATAATTCAGAAAGTATTATTAATTAATTGGATAAAACCAGATGTTACCTTTAGATACCTCCTGAATACATTCAAAAGGCTGGCATTGCATTTAATTGTTTAATATAATAAATTCAGTCTATTGAATTACCAGTTCTAAACATTATGATTGCAGTGGATCATGCCTACTATATGATATATGGATTTCGTTTTCAGAAAGTTTAGTTTGAACTGAGATGTTTCTCTCAGAAAAATATAAATAATAATGCAAAATGGATAAAAACACAAAGGAATTTTAAAAGCTCTAGTATGACTGCCTTGTTTTATATTTCTGTTAAATAAGTTACAAAAACAAAGATTAAGAAATAAAAAGCAAATGTTAGGTTGCAATATGGAAGTTGATCTGCTTCTAATTTGAACAAGTGTTACGGTCTCTTAAAAAGGTACTCTTGATTTAATATGCTTTTTCTTTTCATGCATAATTATTACAAGAGATCCTTCTGTTTATAATAACAAATCACTTTCCGGGAGAAAAAATAATATAAAGCAAATAAAGGAATTGGCAATGATTTATGCTTTTGAAAACAGGTTTTCAAGTTTTACTAAAGACATTTCTCTTATTGGAACAACTATTTTTGCAAAAATAATTTAAAAGCAATAAAGAGTATTTAATAGTCTCTGTTATTTTAATAGGAATTTTATATTTGAGACAAATCAAAAGTCTTTCTATTGCATGTTCAGTTAAACCTTCATTGTTGTCATTTACACATGTGTGGGTTGCAATATATAATTGCTCAAGAAATGGGCAAAGTACAGACAGTGAAATGCAAATAGTTCAATTTATGTAAGTTCTTTGATATATAATTAATATTCTTAGGCTTTTCCTATTTTACCCTTAAGCAAACCATGTGCAAATGATTCCATCTATATTTAACAGAATGGCAAAGCACCAAAGTCACTACTACTTAAGTGTGTTGACAACCCCCAGGGAGATAATGACCCAAAATTTTCCACCACAATTTTCTTAACTCTATTTACTAAGAAAATAGGATCATATACTATCTATATATTTTCTTATTAATAAATAGTAATTGATAACCTACTGTATGGCAGCCTTTATTGTTAACTACCCTGACTTAAGTCAATGTTTATCATTTCTGCATGTGTAGTAATCTTCTTATGACCATGCATTTATTTTCAGGACCAAAGGTTTCAATTCTAAGAAATATTATGATATCCTATTTAAAAATAGAATGCCATATTCATATCTTAGAAGATTAGTGTTTTTCATATTTAGGTTATTTAACAAAAATCGAAAGTTTCACAAACTTTCACATTGATGATAAATATTTTGCTAATTTTAGATCTGCCTTTAAACTCAAGTGATTCAGGATTAAATTTCTTTACAACTCTAAGCATGCAAGTTTAAATATATATGCATATGTCTAAGATATGAGATATGTAAGATATGAGATGTATACAATATGAGATATGTATACGAAAGAGAGAGATAGGATGGTAGAAGGAAAATATGTTGACCTCGTGAGGGAGAGAGAACAATGCTACACCTGTAGCAGCAGTTATAGTAGTTCTGGAAATCTGAATAAATAAAAATAGACATAGTGTGATAAGACCGTAGTTTGCTCTACTTCATTTTATTTTGTATTTTCTTGTAGCATTTATATAGAAGTACGATATGCATTTAGTAAAAGTGCATAGTTCTTAAGTGTACAGGTCAATGGATTTTTGTGAAGTGAACACAATCCAATAACCACGACCAAGGTCATGATGTAGAACATTAACAGCCCTTCAAAAGCCCCCCACAATTCCACTCTGTCATTGATCCCTCCCAAAAGATAACAGTTCATCTCTTTTGTAATAGATTAGTTTTTACCTGTTCTTCAACTTTATATAAGTGAAATTACACAGTATGCATTCTTTTGCTGCTGGTTTCTCCCCCCTCACCAATGTTATGTCTATAGAATTTATCAATGCTGTTGTTGTATAGCAGTTGTTAGCTCTTTTTGATTGATGAATGATATTCCTTGGTATAAGTATGCTACAGTTCCAGGGTATAAAGACATACAATTGTTTTCTACCATTTATGGACATTTTGGTTTTTCCAAGATTTTGATTTTTAAGAATAATACTATAGGTTCTGGCTAAGCACACTCCTCTGGGTAAGTGTCTCTCCCACTGAATGCAGATATAAACTGGACATAATGAATGGGGCAGCTATTTGAAGATTCTAAAATGTAAATAGTGGCAGGTAGATTGGGGAAGAAGATAAGAATACGAAGTATCACCCAACTGGCAGTGAGTTTACCATTTTTTCCTTTTGCTTCTCGTGTTGCTTAGCCCCATCTATAGGTGTACCTTTGAAAATGGAAGGCTGAACATGCTAACTAAAACCCCAGGTTTCTAGCCAGGGGAATGAAAAGGGGATCCCCAGGAAACTAGAAAGTACCAGAGAGATAAATGGGAAGAAGTAGCTCACGCATAGATAGATCTGTTCCTAATCATCATTAAAAAGACTTTGAGAACTAAGTCAGCAGATAGACCACCACCTAGACTGGCCACTGGGAGTGACAGATTTGAACAGCATTTCAGAGACTGAAAACTGAACTGAAGGTGGTTGGAACCTACAGCCTGAACCAGCTCTACTGTCTGCTAAAACAAAAATATCGACATTCTTCATTGGATTTAAACAAGACCCAGATTCTCATTACATAATTATTTTTTTTTTTGGTCAAGAGTAGAATGTCAGTTTTATTTAGAAATACCCAAGTACAAAAAAATGAAAACTTATATATCTAATATTCTTAAGAAAAGATTGGAAACCACTAAATTGTTCTGAGAATATTACTAAAACACTTTGAATTTCAAATATTTCTTGAGATATAAATTATCTGGATTTTTTACACCTTTAATATTCAGTTGCTCATAGTTATTTTCATTTTTTTAAAAAAAAAAGTCTTTTAATAAAATGGCTCCACCTCATTTTTCCCTAGAAGGCAGAGTTTTAAGCAAAGTAGGTAATGCATCCTAATGAAAATAGTGTGATACACCCAGTTTCAAAGGTATTTATCACTAGCAAAAGGGATTTACATACCTGGATGGTTTTACTTTTAATCATATTTTGTTTCATCACACCAAAATATCAACCATAATAAGGCATACTGAAGCATAGAAGGTCATCATACTATATAATTTGATACAGGAGATTGGGATCATATTACCAATTAGGTAATTATACCAAAAATTTTAAATTTCTGTAAAACTATTGAGAGGTCACAGATTTTAAGGTATATAATATACTTCAAAACATATTCCAAAAATTTTATGTTTATAGTATTTAAGCAAAATGGTTCATGTTGAAATATAAATGCAATCAGATAGATATAATATGAGTGACTTCTATATTTTAAATAGCACTGAGACTTTTCTCTTTGGTATAATGCACTGTAGTGTCAATAACTTGGCAACAGGGAAAAGCAATCTAAATTCATTTCCAACTAGCAATTAAAAAATTCCTAACAGTGAATATGTAAGTAGTATCATCTACTCTAGCATATATATTTTGACCTTATACTTGAAAGTATTTTTCCACAAATAGTAGTTTCTGTGGCCATTTGCCAGATGTAGAACTAATAAATGATATAGCAAATAAGAACAGCAAAGAAAATCAAAGCATACTCTAACTTTTTAATAACTTTTGCTTGTGGTGACCTTCTGTGATGTATAGTCCTAGAACCTCTGTTTTACATATAATTGGAGTTCTTAGGATCCTGTTCTTACTTTAGGTGCTACCGGATGCAGCAAAGGACTTGTTCTGGAATATTTCACAGGTAGCTTTCTTTTTAGAAAAAGCAATTATTTCTTCTTCCAAAAGTCTTCTCTTTTCTTCAAGCTTCAGTCTCTCTTCATGGTGGACTCTTTTAAAGTGCTCAGATTTGGCGTGTAGCTCTCTTTCAGCTTCTTTCAATATGGCTTCATTCTCCTTTATTCACTGCACAAACATTTGCTTCATCACTTCCTCCTTCCTCTGACTCTCACCACAGATTTCATGTCTTTTGGCTTTGTAGGTCTCTTAGAGGCTTGGTCTCTGGGCCCATGCCATTAAAGCCCATTTCCTCCAGTTTCAATGCCTATAAAATCCATAGTGTCAAGTGTAGGTTTGTTCTCACAAGTCTTCAATATTTGTACAAATGAGCATTTCCCAGAGCTTTACAAAGTCACAGTGGTTTTCATTTTCCACTTACACAACACCCCAAGGGTACTGACTGACTTTGGCCATCTTATTTCCATTTTTCCCTCTTCCATCTTTCCTACAACAGCAAATGGTAAATGGCCACTCATTGAAGCATTGATTTTTAGCAATAGTTTAATCATCTGTTGAGAACTGGTATATCTGAATGCCATTGCTAACCAATTCACTCATGAGCTTGATCTTAAACTTCTGTAATTCAGTTTTAGAAATTGCATCTGTTTTGGCAATTACTGGTATAATGTTCACCTTACTGTCAAGGCTCTTCATGATTAAGAGATCAAGTGTCTTCAGAGAGTGCCCTGTGGGTAAAATGAAGTAAAGGCACACATGGATGCAAGGATCATGGTAAAGAGAGAACTTTAATCTTCAATTCTTCTTGGAGATAAGCCTCAAACTGAGCATCCACGCAGTCAATTATAGGTTGATAACTTCTTCTTTGTTTATTTGGTAACCAAATCCCATTGTATTCACAATGGTCAATTTCAATCAGTGTTACATTCTTGGAGTTCATATGTCTGAGCTTTAAGTCTAAGATGTAGGCAAAACTGTGAAGATTCACAGTCTTCAAAATTAGTATTAAACAATGTGTCAATCAGCATTGCTTTTCCAATTCCAGTTTCCTCCACACAGAGAATATTAAAGCAGAAGCCTTACAGAATGGATCTGTTGACCAGCTGATCAGGCAAACTTTCAAAATCAACAAGGGCAGACATAGTTAATGAACCAATGTTTTCTTGTTTTAGTTTCTGTTAATCATCAGATACTTGTGAGGATGTACAAGCTACTTTTGTTGCCATGTGTGACTGAAAACAGGTGCCTTGACACCTCGGAGGAGGCCATGGTTCCCAGTGGGAGCAGCACCAAGAGCTGGATGACGGGCCAGTCTAAGCAACAGAGCCCCCAGAGAGGTGGAGCCCGGCTGGAGAGGAGGGGTTGGGAAGGAGGGAGGGGACCATAAGTTAAAATTTTAAATGTCAATGATACAACTCAGTTATTTAGCATACAAAGAACCAGAAAAATCTCAACTCACTTATGAAAAGACAACAGACAACAAAGCTGAGATGACACAGATGTTGGAATTATTTGACAAAGACTTTAAAGATGCTATTATAAAAATGCTTAATGAGGCAAACATGGACATACTTAAAACAAATGGAAAAATTAAAAATAAAAAATAAAATTGGGAAAATAAGAAACCTCACCAAAGCAATAGATGATATAAAGGAGAACCAAATGAAAATTTTTGAATAGGAAAATACAATAACCAAAATAAAAATGTAAAAAAAAAATTCACTGGACTGATTCAATAGAAGAAGGAAAACTAGAGGAAAAAATCAGTGAACTTGAAGGTACATCAGTAAAAATTGTTCTGAACAGAGAGATAATAAAAAAGATTAGATCCTTTTCAGGGATCTGTGGAATAATAATTAAAAAAAAAGGTCTGATGTTCATGCAAATGGAACCCCAGAGAAAAAGGAGAAAGATCATGCATCTGAAAAGATATTTGATGAAATAATGACTAAAAACTTCCAGTTTGATGAAGACATGAATCTACAGTTTCAAAAAGCTCAATGAACCTCAAACAGGATAAACCAAACTAAGTCTATGCCCATGTGTATCATAGTCAAATTTCTGAAAACTTAAGACTCCCAACCACCAAAAAACAAAAACCAAAAACCAAAAACAAAAACAAAACAAAAAAACAACAAAAAAACTCACAAGTAGCCAGAGCGAAACAACAGATTACCTTCAGAGGAATAATGAATCGATTGTGTATTTCTCATCAGAAATCATAGGAACAAAACAGACATGGTACAATATTTTTTAAGTGCTGAAAGACAAGAACTGTCATTATAGAATTTTATATCCAGAGAAAATTTGCTGCCATAATTAAAGTGAATTAGATATAGTCTCAAATGAAAGAAAATTCAGAAAAGTTATTGGCAGGCTATCTGCTCAATGCTGCCATAAATATTTTCATACATGCCCTCTGATGAGCATTCTGCTTAGTTGAATTTCTAAGAGTGGAATTACTGATCATAAGATGTATACATATTTAGACTTAGTCGATACTACTGAAGTGGTTGAACAAATTTATACATTCCCATCAAAAGGGAAGGAGAATGATGAGAGAGCCAATTATTCTCCATTCTTTCAAATATTGCTATTATTAAATTTACTATTAATATTTTTAGCCATTCTAATGGAGGTATAGTGGTATGAGTGTGTTGTTTCAAGTTGCATTCCCTTGAGATCTACTAAAGATGAGCAACTTTTCATATGCTTATTGGTCATTTGGATATTCTCTTTTGTAAACTGTCAATTAAAATCCTTTTCTCCATTTTTAAAAATGGATCATTTGTATATTTCCTATTGATTTATAGACATTCTTTGTATATACCAGCTTCTGGAAGGCAAGAAAGTAGAATTCTTGTGGTTAAAAAGAAAGATTTCTTTAACAGGTACAAATAAAGCACTAAACATAAATGAAAAGATGGCAAATTATATTTCAAAATAATAACTACATTATATTTCTATGTGACAATACCACATTGGTTTAATTCCTGTGTTTTCTTTTGGTAAATTTTGGCATTTTGTTATGGATCTTTAAACTTAGTTCTTTTCATCAGGATTATCTTCAATATCATTGTTGCTTTGCATTTGTATATCACATGCACATGAACTGCTATAATTTCAGTTGAGGATTCATTTAATTTGTAGAACAAAATGGAAAAAATTGGCATTTTTATAATATTATATCTTCTATCCCCAAAATATGATATAGCCTCCATTTACTTAGGTGATAATTAACATTTTTTAATAATGTTTGTTGAAGTCTTAAATAACTTTGGTTATGTGTAATTTTAGTGTTCCTTTTGGGTGCTAATCCATAAGGTATCATTTCCTAAATTTCATATAAACTAATATTTATGTAATGAATTTTTATTCAGTGTTCTTGCTATATTCACTTATTCATTCTAATAGCTTTTATAGAGATTTTTAAAAAATCTCTATATGGCCTCTGTGGATAATGACAGCTTTATTTATCCTTTTCATTCCTTATGCTGTCAATTTATTTTTCATAATTTATTACACTGGCTAACACATCTATTACATTAATGAATAGAAGTGGTGAAAGTGGGCATCCTTGTCTCAGTTCATATGTCAGGCATAACAATTTTAATATTTGAAGTCAATGTGATGATGGAAGTGGGAGGAGAAAAGGTGATATGATGTGGGGCCACATGTCAAGGAATGAGGACAGCCTCCAGAAACTGGAAAAGGCAACAGAATGGTTTGACCCCTGGAGCCTATGGAGGGAGCATGGCCCTGCTAACATCTTGCCTTCAGCCCATTGACACTGATTTTGGACTTCTGAACTGTAAGAGAATGAATATGTGTTGTTTTAAGCCACCAAGTTTGTGGTAATTTGTTACACAAATTACCTACAGCCATAGGAGACTAATATAGCTACTTTTAATTGATTGTTGGGCTTTGGGTCTAAAAACAAACAAAAAAAGTGGAAGTTCTAAATGATGTTACTTTCCTCTAGAGATAATTTTTTTTCTGGTTTGCAAAGATGATGCGGCATGGTCACTTTGATTTAATCAAGACTGGTCTCTATTCAGGTTGTTCTTCTAGTGTATAGCCCTTTGGTGGCTCATTTGAAAGCCTGGGATTTTAACAAAACCTTCTTCACCTTCTTAGAGCGAGCCATTCAACAATTAAAATCATTCCCAATATGAGGGAAAATTATTCAAAAGCTACGGATGTTTTCTTTAAGTAACTCAATTAGAAATGACATGAACACTAGCATTAATACTTATGCTATTATAGCAAAACTGGTCAGCGTTTCATGGGATTGGAAAGAGTTATGGAACCATTCATATTCTCATGTTTGCCATCCTTCTCTATTTTAGATTTGGAAATTATAATATATTCATCTCAGACTTTTTTGCAGCAAGAAATCACCATGTGGCCGCATTCTAGCCAATGAGATATTAAGAGAGTTTTTCTAGGGAGCGCTTGAATTCTAAAGAAACAGATAATGTCTCTAGGAAAAGGATTTGGACCTTTCTCATTCTTCTAGCCTAGAACGTCAGCTGTGAGAAGAGATGTAGCCATAATGTCACGATTCTGCATCCAAAAAGAAGCTGCAGCAAGAAATTGCAAGAGTCCATTTCACTGACTACATTGCTGAATTGGGCATCCTACCCTCAGACTTCTTTTATCAGTAATCAAACCAAATTCTAACTTCTTTAAGACATTTTAGTAGAGCTAGAAATCAAGTGCATTCTTATGAAATACAAGGGAACAAAAGGAGGAAACAAATTTTGAAGGTAGAAGTTATAGGGGGATAGAGCATTTCTATATGAAGAAAATAGTATCTTATCCATGACTTTAAGAATAAGCAACATTTTCAGGTGGAGATGATAGGAAATGATGAGATTCATCTATATCTGGAGCACCACATGATGCATTAACTTATTAAGGAAAACACGGTAAAGTTGACATGGAGAGAATATCATGGGTATTTGTGGGAGAGGAGGCTAAAAAGTAGCTTGGTGTCATATTTTACAGATATGATTTATGTACACCTGGATTGTCTCCTACCATTACTGGGAAGCCATTGAGATTTTTAAGTAGGAATGTATATAATGCATTTCAAAAATGTTACTCAAGTGGAAAATAGATGAGGAGTATGAGTATAAGAAGAGTTTGATGTTGGTTAGCTATCTTAGGCATACTTAGTTTAGTGGCTTCCAAACATGTATATTGAAATGATGTACTACAAATGTAATTCCTTGGTAATGGAATTCAAATATAACCATAACCTCCACAGGGTCTGAGCCTTATCTCAGGCTTTTAGAGGAATATCTTTATCTATGTACAGACACCAGTGGTAAAATCAACAAGATTGCTCCTAAGAGGCCCAAGACCTGTAGTGTGTTGAACTCTTTTGTTTTTTTCCCTCTTGTCCTGACATAACTCTAGTTCATAGAACTTATGGGCACAAAGCAAGAGACATCTGTTCATTTGAGCTTTTTGTAATTGATATATTAATTAAAAATGACTTTCAGATTTTAACATTTTGTTTATTTTTCATGATACATATACCGAGTGGCATTTCACAATGGGTGTTGTCTTATAAATCTCTCATATAAATAAACAAACCAAGCTATTCATTATTGTTTCCGGACTTAAAGTTGTGCATTATGTAACTCCAAGTGCTTTATTTCACCTTTTCCTGGCCAGAATATCCTGGGATTTCCTCCAGGATAAAGATCAGCGCAGTGGGACTCATGTATCTGTCACATCTGGACTATCTCAATGTAGCCTAGCTAGTTTGCACAGAGGCTGTGTAAAGCTTGCAGATTTCATAAAGTATGGCAGCCTGCCTACATTCTGCAGCCAAAAGATTCAGCACATTACCCAATTCTCTACTTTCTAATGCAGGATTCTGACATTGTTTTTATTACTCACACAAACACCAACCACATGATAATCAGCACAAATGAATGCCAAGTTAGAAAGCATTCAGCATCTCTGTTGAGTGCAGGAGAAAAGAGAAAGAGACACCCAGTCCTTCCTTTGGAATCATGGCTTTTAAAAAAAGAAGATGTATTGCTTGTGAGAGAAGACAATAGAGCTATCAATAATAGAATATAACTGCATAGCAAAACTACAATGACTTTCTGAGTGTGTACCTAAATTGTTGGTAGTTTTTCCTCCATTTTATTTTCCTTTCCAGCCTCTGACAGAGGGGTCATCCAGTTCTGGAAATCCTGAAGTTTGGTGGAAGGAGGAGCTAGGCTTAAATAGCTACGTAATAGACAAAAAGTGTTGGAAAAAATGAATGTTCATTATATTTTAAAGATATGGACAAATAGATAGATAGATTTAGCTAAATTAGATAGATATAGACATAGATGTACACATAGACATAGACATAGACATAGACATAGACTTAGACATAGTTTCCTCTGAAAAGAAGATTAAACAAAATGCTTACTATTGGCAAATACAATACTAGGGTCCATCTGATAATATATATTCATGTGTAGTAATGTAAAACAAGCTGAAAAATAATGAAATTTAACAGAGGACCCCAAATGATGTGCTTAACATAAAACTCTAATTCTAAGCATCAACATAAAGGAAATCTGAATTTGCTGATTCATTTATTTCTCATTATAATAGTGAAAGTCATCTATTGACTTAAAAAAACAAATGTCTATCTGTAGTCTTTAAAGCCCTGTTTCCTATTTCTGTAAATGTTTTCTTGCTCCCATTCCCTTTTTTAATGGCCAATTGATTTTTTATTTTATTATTTTTTAATCAAATCAATTTTATTGACACATATTATCACCTCTCAATCTCTCTATGCTTCCCCTGCCATACATAGCTGCTATTCTGTTTCCTTCTCTCTAGTATATTTGTATTTATATTTTATAAAAACAGTATTTTATATGCACTATCACCCATATTTGTGTTTTACACGAGGCTTTACTATCTTATACAGTCCCATGTTATAGTTTTTAGCTTTCCTTCTAGTAATATACATGACCTTAGACTTACCCTTTCAACCATCGTCATACACATATAATAGCTCTGCTAGTTACAAACACCATGATATGCTTTCACCATTTCTATTCATTTCCAAAATTTTACAAACAACCTTTTTGCCAATTCTGTGCAGATTAACCCTCAGCTTTCTATTCTCTACCCTCCTGTTATTTTCTGGTGACCTATTTTCTAATTATTAACTCCGTGAGCTTATACAATATATTTAGTTCATAATAGCACAATCATACAGTATTTGTCCTTTTGTGTCTGGCTAGCTTCACTCTGCATAATGTCCTCCAGGTTCACCCACGTTTTCATGTGGCTTCACGATTTCATTTCTTCTTACTGCTGCATAATATTCCACCATGTGTATGCACCACAGTTTGTTTATCCATTCATCAGTTGATGGACATCTGGGTTATTTCCAACTTTTGGCAATCATGAATAATGCTGCTATGAACATAGGTGTGCAGATGTCTGCTCGTGTCCCTGCTCTCAATTCTTCTGGGCATATACCATGAAATGGTATTGCCGGGCCATATGGCAAGTCTATATTCAACTTCCTTAGGAACTGCCAAACAGTCCTCCACAGTGGCTGTACCATTCTACATTCCCACCAACAGTGAATAAGTGTTCTTATCCCTCCACATCCTCGCCAACATTTACAGTTTTCCAACTTTTTAATAGTGGCCAGTTGAGTAGGTATAAAATGATATATTGTAGTTTTTATTTGCATTTCCCTAATTGCTAGTGATGTTGAGCATTTTTTCATGTGTTTGCCATTTGTATTTCCTTTTTGGACAATTGTCTTTTGCCCATTTTAAAATAAGGTAGTTTGTCTTTTTATTGTTGAGTTGTATGATATCTTTGTATATTATGGATATTAAACCCTTATCAGATATGATTGCTAAATATTTTCTCCCATTGAGTTGGCTGCCTTTTCACTATTTTGACAAAGTCCTTTGAGGTGCAAAAGTTTTTAATTTTGAGGAGGTCCCATTTGTCTATTTTTTCTTTTGTTGCTTGTGCGTTGGGTGCAAGGTTTAAGAGAATACCACCTACCATAAGATCTTGAAGGTATTTTCCTACATTTTCTTCTAGGAGTTTTATGGTTGTCACTGTTATATTTAGGGACTCGATGCAGTTTTAGTTAATTTTTGTATAAGTGTGAGATAGGGGTCTTCTTTCTTTTGGATATGGATATCCAATTCTCCCAGCACCATTTGTTGAATAGACTGTTCTAGTCCAACTGGGTGGGCTTAACAGCCTTGTCAAAAATCACTTGACTATAGATGTGAGGATCTGAGTTCTCAGTTTAGTTTCATTGGTCAATGTGTCTGTCTTTATGCCAGTATGATGCTGTTTTTACCAATGTGAAAACACTCATTCCTGCTTTAAAGTCAGGAATGAGAGTCCTCCAACTTCATTTTTTTTTAAAAGATCTTTTTGACTACTCAGGGCTCCTTACCCTTCCGAATAAATTTGATAGTTGGTTTTTCCACTTCTGCAAGAAAGGCTGTTGGGATTTTTATTGGGATTGCTTTGAATCTGTAAATCAGTTTGTTCCACTTCCTTTTACAAGTGTACTGAGAAGTAACTGGGAGAAAAATAATTCTGAGGATTTTTTATCTCGAAATTTTGGATAACATTTTTATGCAATACAATTCAAATTTATTCTCACAGCATGTTAATTCCATGAAGGTGTGGGTTTTGTCTGTCTGGGCTACCCTTGTGTCTCCAGTGTCTCACATAGTATCTGGTAAATAATAATTAAACAAATTACTTAAATAAAAGAGCAAAATACAGGATAAAGGAAGATGGGAATAAATAGGAAGGAAATTGCTTCTTGTGAGCAAGGATAATGCCTTTTCATGTGTGGATATCCAGTTTTTACTACACTTAGATGCCTGGTATAAACCAGGCTCTCAATAATTATTTATTCATGTAATTGAATGAACTTGCTAGGTATTAGTAATGTTAAAAGACAAAAAGATTTTGAAATGGCTATTAGATATCTGATTATAAACTTTACAGTAGGAGCAACACTTGTACTATTAATTGTCAATGATAATTAATGAGGATGAAATAAACTATTGTCTTTATGAGACTATTCCACTAAGTCTGCACCACTAAAACATACAGGCTACAGTGCAGCATTCAAGCCAAACTAAACACTGATCATCATCTCCACTAAGTTCCTTTGCCAGGTAAGCTGAATGTTACAAATGCACTTTCAAATTAAACAGAGTTTTGCAGAATGTTGAGAACTGTTTGTGAGACTTCAGTTTTCTATATTCAATGTTTGAAAAGTGACTAAGCTATTTCCCTCCTAACAAACACAATCATTATTTTGTACAAAGAAAACAATTCATTGCTTTCTAAATAACGAATGAGGTATTTTCCAGAGGCAGAAAACCAAGACCAAGTAATAGGAAAAGAGAATCATGAAGCAAGTTGTAAAAGGAATAAAATACTGCTGTTGAAAGAAGGGGTATATTTAGTTCAAAACATTCTGTCATTCCTCCATCTGCCTAAATAAACTCCAATTTTGTCTTTTGTCTTCTGTCATCCTGACTATGCCCACTGACTTTTAGATAAAACATACATCTTTTGAGATGCTGACTGTTAAGCATAAATATTATTCAGTTTAGAAGACTTAAATGCTTATAGATAGCTAGAATTACAAGGTCAAAGAATGAGAAGATGAAAGAGTATGGTCGCCGGGTTCTTAGAAAGATTTCTTGGAGAAGATAAAACTTGAAGATAGGCCTTGAAAACTAGGCTATAATCGGAAAGGAGGTAGACATAGTTGGACTCAATGTAGCTGCAAAAATTTAAAGAAAGAAAGAAAAAGCACAGTATATCCATCATTTCTGTAAAAGTTAATACAGCTATGGATTGTACAAATTTTGTTGTTTAATAAATCTGTTGTGAGACATAAGTAATAATATTTTCAACCCCCTTTTTGTCATGAAGAGATATTAGAAAAAGCAATGAATTACAGACTGATTTCTCTCAGCTCTAAGAATGATAATGAATCTAGATACTCAGTGATTATTACATGTATCACCTTTTATTTTTCCAAAGATATAAATAATACATGCACTCATCTTTAAGAATATAAATAAATAATATAGACATACTCATGTATGATGTATATAAATATATATGTAAATATCATGAGATTTTAAAAATAGGAATTGGCTCACTTGACTGTGGAAATTGGCAAGTCTGAATTCCATAGGGCAGGTCCAAGTTGGCAACTCCAATAAAGGTTTCAATGAATTTCCCAGGGGAAGCTGGCTGGCTGAAATAGAGATAGGATTTTTTTTCCCTCACTGTTGAAATCATCTGTTCTCCCTTTAAGACCTTCGACTGATTGGATGAGACTTCGTTCATTGTTGATCATAGGTGTAATCAGCCATAGGTACAATCAAATGACTAATGATTTAAATCCACAAAATATCCCCACAGTAACATTTATTCCAGTGCTTGCTTGACCAAGCAAGTAGACAACCAAACCTAGCCAAGTTGACACATAAGCTTGACCATCACAATTATAAACACATTTTAGCTGATTATCTACCAATACTAATTGTCTAGCCTAGAGCCATTATCACAAAATTTAATGATAAATCTTAGAATTGAAATTAACAGAAGAATTTCTAAGGAAATCACAAAAATAGTTTTTATTTCCATATTTTTCAGTAAGTAGTAAAGCTGATACTTACCTTGTGATTTCTTTTATTTATCGCTTGCATTATTTAATATTTAAAATGCATAAGCCCTGAATTCTCAACCAGATTATATTCATATTTAAAGTAAGATTAAATTTTTTTTCCAGAAACACTCCAGCAGCACCAGGCTTCCATTCTTTGTATAAGGTAGATAACAAATAAATATCTTTAACTAACTGAAAAGAAAAATATGCAGTGAGACTTCAATACTTTAGCATAAGGATTGAAACTGAAATGTATTAGGAAACCCAAGTCAAAAAACAATTCGCTAATGATTTCCTATGTGATTCAACAAACCTGATACATTTCTCAAATTAATGAGCCTATCTCCAATTCCACAATATCCCTACTTTGGTTCTACATATACTAGGCTCTTTGTGAACTTTGCTCTCAGAGCTTTCCTAGCAACCACTGGTGGGCAAAAGAGCTAAAGAACTTTGTGTAATGTTGCTTACATATCACATTCAATAAATAAGTATAGGTTATTTAGAATCAGTCTTGTATAAATTTGGATACTATAACCTCCATATTTCCTCCACTTCTAAAGCCATTCATTTATAACCATGGCCTAGGCCAGCATCCATGTGACTTAGCAAATATATGATTAGACCCATGCCTACTTCTCCAGGATCCTGTCCTGCCAGTTTATCTTCCTCATGCTCTACCAATGTCAAAGTTCTTGAAATCTCCTAAATGTACCATCTTATTTTACACCTTTGCCTATGTTATAACCACCCCTTGTTAGCCTGGTAAATAAGTTCATGTTTCAAACCTGTACATGTGTAACTTCCTTGCTGGAACCTTTCCTGATTCCCTCTGCTCCATGTTACTAACCTGCTATGAGGGTTATTCTGCCACTTTCCTCTTCTGTACTGCTTTTATACCTTGTACATCATTTAATTTCTTATATCACTTGTTTGTAATTACCTCTTCCTTCTACTAAAATGTACGTTGTTTAAAGGAATTCTTCGTCTTTATATCACTAACTTCTATAAAGTAAAATTAGTTGAATTAAATTAAGGTGCACGTAAGAGTCCACCTAGTCCAACCATCACATTTTATAAATGGAGACTATTTCACAAATGTTAGAAAACTGTTTTTGTATTTCAGTTATTTGATGTTTTAATTAGAATTATCAAAAGTATGAGAGCAGTGACACAAATCGACATCTGCACACTGATGTTCATAGCGGCATTATTCACGATTGCCAAAAATGGGAAACAACCCAGGTGTCCATCAAATGATGAATAGATAAACAAACTGTGGTATATACACATGATGGAATATTATGCAATGGTAAGAAGAAATGAAGTAAGAAGAAATGAAGTCGTGAAACATATGACAACATGGATGAACCTGGAGGACATTATGTTGAGTGAAGCAAGCCAAACACAAAAGGACAAATATTGTATGGTTGCACTATAATGAACTAAATATATTATGTAAGCACATGGAGTTAATAATTAGAAAATAGGTCACCAGAAAATAGAAGGAGGGTAGAGAATGGAAAGCTGAGGGTTAATCTGTACAGAATTGGTAAAAAGTTTATTTGTAAATCTTTGAAAATGAATAGAAATGGTGAAAGTATAGTATGTGTAACTAGCAAAGCTAATATATGGGTATGATAGTAGTTGAAAGGGTAAGTCTAAGGTCCTATATATTACTAGAAAGAAAGCCAAAAAATGTAACAAGGGACTGTATAGTGAAACTCCATGTAAAATACGAATATGCATGATATTGCATATATAAGACTTTTACAAAATATAAATACATATATACCAGAGAGAAGGAAACAGAATAGCAGCTATGTACAGCAGGGGAGGCATAGAGAGACTGAGAGGTGATGAGTTTTTGTTTTATTATTATTATTGAAATAATGAAAATGTTCTAAAAAGGATTGAAGTGATGAATGCACAACTATGTGATTACACTGATTATCATTGTACACCTTGGATGGATTTATGCTTTATTAATATGTATCAATAAAATTGATTTGTTAAAAATATATACAACAGAATATTCTTTCAAATGAAGTGAGTGTCTTAGTTCAAGTAATACATGCATGTGTCGGTTACACATCGCCAAACGAGTAAACAATCTGATAGTTCATGTCTTCATAAGAGTTAGTATTGAATTGGTTTGATTTTCTGTCTTGCAACAAGACAATCACATTATTCTTTCTCAAAATCCTTCTAGCGCCCTTATGAGTAATTTATTGACAGAATATCTTCAGAGACGTTGTTATAGTTATCAAACTTCCAATCTGCATGTTTTTATAACTTGTCATTATTAGTGTCTGTCAGTTGTAACCCATAAAGTGGAAATGTGACTGAAGGGACATAGAAAATAGAGATTTTATTTTTATTTCATATGCTTTTTTACTTTTGAAACCTTTCTAATAGGTGATGTTACTTTTGTAAAGAAAGATAATAAATAGCACATCTGACTGATTATGGTTCAGCAATTGTTAAATCAAGTCCCTAAAGAACTATTGTATCATTTTTAAAATGTGGATTTGAAATACTTTGGGGTTGAAAAAGGTCATCTTTATACTTTGTCTTCAATACACTTACGTAGGGATACCCGTTAATTTTTCCAAAATCATGACTCATATGTTTCAAGAATGAAATATATAGAAAATAACTGAAATAAAACTAAGGTCATCCTTGTCCCCTAATATTTCTTTTTCTCAACACAAAATAAAACAGAGCATTATACTGGAAATATTCATCTAAAGAAATCATGATAAACATATTACTAATAACCCAGACACATATTTCTGTTTTCCAATTAAAAATGGGTTTGGAAGTGCAAACAGATATGACCCAAGTAAAATGTGTTACTCTGCTGTTGTACCTTTGATTTAACCTCCTGTGCCGTTTTAAGTCAGCTGGAAAATTAGTGTGATAAAAATGATGTACTCTCCAGCTTGATGCTCATTAGCAATAGACAGTAGGAGAGAAATAAGCAGGAGTATTTATATGCTTGAGAAAAACTTTATCTTGGACATAGTTCTGAATGGAAATATGCACTGGGGAAAGCATCATCAATAATATCATTAAAAACATAAAATATCTATTTTTAGTGTAATTTCGATCTAGATTTATACACAAAAGGTATTTGCCTTTAGCTCCTGAGGTTTCCTCAAGGACAGAAATACATATTTTGTTCATCTTTATACTTTTGGTGCCTGACATATAATGCAAAATAAATGATAATTTCATTAATTAATAAAATACAAACACTGAATATCAGGAACCAATCAAATGACAATTAAAAGTAGAAGATAAATGTGAAAAGGCAGTGGATTATCAACCTCAGATACCTCCCAGGCTAAATTTAATTTGAAATAATCACCAAAATACAGTAACAATAGAATAAATACTAGAAATCATTTCAATGTATCAGTTATAAAAGACAACATGTTCTGTTGTTACCAAAGAAAGCATCCGGCGGAGAAGGCAGCAACCAGCACTCATGGTGATTATCCTAGTGGATGTCAACAACTCTAGATGGGCAATATTTAATAATCCCATGAATATTCTAAACTTTCAGAAAGATTTAGTTTAGAATTTTGACTTGCAAATTTAGTTGTGTCAAATAAT